>JBCFYV010000324.1:0-131077 GCA_039000515.1 Timema cristinae
AGGGTCCGGGGTTGTTAGAAACTTGATTAGAATTTGTGGTTTGTTTTGGGGAGCCAACACCCACAAAAACCCCACTCGTTATTGTTTACATTCTGCAGATGTTGATCTAGTCGTGGAAAACTGTTTTTACTGATTCTTTAGGACACATCATCGTTATATTTTATGGGAATACCTGAGTACTTAACCTATTAATGTTTTTCAAATGTTTTGTCATTCTTCTTCTTTGAAACTTTAGAGGGCTCTACTAATTTTAAAGCGCTCTCTCATAAAGTAGGGGCTATTTTTGGCGCTCCAAAACTTGGTTAGATATAATGGTCGTTGTTTTCTCCCAAGATTTAATGATTTGTTTTTACGTGAGTATTAAGCATGAATACTACCTTTTACAACCCTACCCAAATCAGATATTAAAGTTCCTGAAACTTGAATATAGCACTTACGATTTATCAGGGTACACGCAGCCTCCATGGGAAAAAGTTTAGATGTTTCCATCATTCGTTCACACGAGGACGGCCTGCCATATGGGACATGGAATAGGAAGTATATTCCAACAAAATAAAATAATAAACCCTAGCTTGTATGGGACTGATGAAACTATGAGATACGCCGGGGATTCATTGGAGAAAAGGAACATCCCTTGTAGATTTGCTTTTTATTACGGGATATTTATTATTAACTATATCACTGATATTTATAATAAATAAAAACTTTGGGGCCCGTGACTATCCGGCTCTCTGTATTATCCGTACTAAGTGTCAAGTTTTATGGTTTTTGAAAATTTTAAAACGATGATGTATTTAACTTTCATTTTGACAAAAACTTTGTTTTAAATCACAACTTGTAAAATGTGGGTAATGCCAGGCCACCACCGTGGTTCGGATTCCACGTTAAACTGTAGGTCCTCCATTTCATTTCACAATCACCTACCATTACACTTTAGCGTAAGTGGTATAACCCGAACGGTTAGTAAGACGCGGTGCTAAAATTTAAAAAACTTTCATTTATACTCCGCATGGACTCCGCGACGTCTGAAAAAACTACCAATTTCCGTACGGATTTAAACCGTTCGGACGAATCCGCCCCGTCTAAACGTAGTTCTCTCCCAATCAATGATGGCAAACATAAAAAACTTAGCTCAGTCGGTAGAATGTATATATCTCCTTCACAGTGTTGAATTAACGTCTGGGGCCTGTATGCTGGGCTATTTTAGATTTAAGTTTGTTTATAAGTCTGTGTGCTGATATACTCTATTTAGAAAGTGCACGGTAAACATCTTAGTAAATGAAGGAAAAACAATTTCAAATAAAATGGCAACGGTATTCATCCCAAGGAAATGGCTTTGAGTGTACTTTTTATTAGGGAAATTTAAATTTTTTAATATATCTTTGCAACTATTTGAGATATGAAATAACTTTTTCATAATAAAATTGTTAGTACTATTAAAAAGTATTATTAAAATACAATATTTTACTTGAAATAGCCTATAATTTTTTATAAAAATCAACGTCAGACACTGTTGGTTTTTAATACATATATTTTCAAAACTTCGAAATAGGAGATTGAGTGTTATGCTCATTGGTGGATTAAAGATATTACTTTTCAATCAATGTTGTGAAAAATACTATCACCACGTCTTACTAACCGTTCAGATTATAAAGTCAAGTACTAATTTACGGTATGCTAATGTGCTATAAGTTGAGTGGAGGAAGATTGTAAAAACCATTTAGGAATGAACAACCTCCGTTCCCCATGAAAAGATTCAAATCTCTATCTCCCCGTTTTCGGCAGTTTAGCTTAACACGAAACTAGCAAGTTAGCTAACAACGCCACCGAGGTGGGTCTAAAGAGTTTATTAATATTGTATACATTATTTGATTTATGCTCTTTGGTGGAATATTTCCCTTTAACAAAGTATATACTGTTTTAAGTTTATATTTACTATGTATATAATATTAAAAATATATAAAAAAATATATATATAAAATATAAAAAGCAAAAACCATTTGGTGACGTGGACAAAGTCGTCGGGCCTATTTGTTTTGGTTTTGGGGGCAACGAGAAGGTGGGGGGATTAAACCCACTCCTAAAACCATTCATCGTCTTTTTTCCCCCAACCCTCGGGGCCTTGAAGAAGATTTTGCGTGAAGTATATTTTAGCTATAGGCAAGAGTTAAAATAAGGTTTAGAAATTTAATTTTAATTGGTTAGAGAGGGGGTTGAATTTTTTAAAATTTCATGGGGATCCATGGGCAAGCACCCTTTAAATTTTATATGAGGGCCCCTTTAAAAATTGGGCATTCTTTTCCCCCTAAAATAAAGTAAACATTAGAAATGTAATAGTAAATCGAAATTAAAAGATAGATACGAAAAAAAAATACATTAAATTAAATTTCAAAAGCTATAAATTTCCCATTTGTAAGAAGTTAATTTGTTTAAAATACTCTTTGGGGGAAGATTTTGAAAATTTGATTTATTTTAAGTATTAACATTTTTTGGACCTGATTAAAAAAAAATGTTTTAAGGTACCAAAAGAATAAATTAAATAAAACAATTAAAATAGAGATCTTGCTATTTTAACATATAAAAATTTTATGATAAAAAAAAATAGTATTGTTTTTTTGGGGGGCGCGCAGTTGGGCCCAAAAGGCATTTGGCCTAAAAGGGATTTGGCCTAAAAGGGATTTGGTAAAGGGCATTTAGCATAAAAGGGATTTGGGCCCAAAAAGGGATTTTTACCTAAAAGGCATTTGGCCTAAAAAGGGGATTTTTCCCTAAAAGGCAGTTGGCCAAAGTCATTTGGCAAAATGTAAATTTAAAACCTTCCGGTTTTCTTTGGACATAAAAGGTACTGTTAGTTTTTCATCTGAAAATTTGATACACAATGATGCAAGGTAGTTTCAAAATTTTTAAAAACATTTACAATATCCTACATACAACTAAATCAGTAGTTCACAAAACACTATATCACCTTTTTTATAAATAGATTTCCGATATTATTTCCTTGTTAATATATCTCACGGTCATAAAGTTAACTAAAAACAATAAGAAAATCCCATTCTCAACATCGTTTACGCGCGGTAAAATTATATGCGTACATTCAAATTATGGGACTTTTGACAACTTATTCCGAAAGGCAAAATGAAAGTGGAAACCAATATTCAACCCACCCACTTTAAATTTGTCTGAAGTGACGCCCGATTTTCGTTTAGCGCTACTGAGATATATATGAACAATATTTTTTTTTATCTATTGTATTAATAATTATATATAAATAATAGTGACGCATAAAATAAATTTTGCCAGTAAATATTACAATGGTCATATATATATATATAAACTTAAATAATGGTTTATATATATATATATATATTTATATATAAAAACAAACGAATGGTGAAAACAGAATTTTGTTACATGATATTTTAAAATGTGGGGCCAGCTTGAACTCAATTTTTCTACAGGTTATGGTATAGGGAAGACTCAAGTTAGCCCGCCACATTAATTGTTCTTTAGATTAAAATTTTGTTATGTTGTGTTTTTCAATATGTGGTGGGCTAGCTTGAGCTCAAGTTGGCCCACCACATTAAATATTTCCTAAATTGGCCAGTTTTCACAGCACAAATGTTCATGTTCGGGCACATATGAGCACAAATAGAGCACAAACGATTAGACAATAAAAGGTTTTTTTCAGCAATGTGGCGGGCCAACTTGAGTTACGTGGCAAACAGACTAAATCTTATCTTTCTCTCTTCTCCGTTGCACTCTACAAGAGACTTTGAAGGGTGGGATTAGGCAGCAGTCCTTTCCTCCCTCCATTCCTAATAATAGCAAACGACCTTGAAGTAAACCATAACAAAATTCATTGTTCCCCGGCAACTTTCCTTTGGTTCTTTTTCAAACCCACTAACATAATTTGTTTTGAGTTTCACGAGTTGTAGGTGGGCACCTCTGTCTTGCTTCATCTTTGCTTTATATAGATTAAATAATGTATTGATTTGTATATTTTTGTGTAAAGTTTAGTCATATCTATTTTTTTGAATATGTATTTCATCTTCATTTTTGAAAGAAAGATTTTTACATATAAAATAATGAATCGAGGACAAAAATGTGCATACCGCGGCCTGCTCAATTACGCGGTGTACTTATGGTAATTTTTAATAAATGGTTTCCCGTTTTTCAATGCAATCGAGGGTACTTCTCATAATTCTATCTTACTCATACCTACCTTCTAATTGCTATTAAATGCGGAAAGCATTGACTGGCGTGAAGATACAATGAAAAACAACAATACTAGAGCTTACTCTATTTACTTGAAAAACATATTTTAGACAGTGAAAATACATCATATTCAAATATAACAAATGTACATTTTTTTATAATTATAATTACATTTAAACTTGAACTAACATTTTAAGATAAATACTATACTTACTATATGACTTAATAATATAAAATGAGAGACTCCTTTAACACACTGGCTCAAAAAGTATTCATTATTATCATTATATATATATATATAATCGAAACCTTTTTTAAAGGGTTTTGAACTAAAAGTTTAGTACCCTTTAATTAAATAAAAGCTAATGGATATACTTTTGATTTTTTCACTTGACGAGAAAAAGGGGCATTATAAGTTCATAAAAACCATTGAAATAACTATCATATTTATAAATTAATTATATCTATGATAAAATGACCTCTCACTAGGCGTTTACTAGAACCAGTGGCGCACTCAATGGGGTGGAGTAAACAGGGCACCTTCCCCCATGACCCTAATAATTTCAATACAAACATAAAATATTTACTTTATAACTAAAACATTAGACACAGAAGATGAGTCGTATACATAGGCTCCTTTTTAAGACTTGGTTTAAGACTTTATATTCAAAACACACATACACATATTAAAAGTGCCACTTATATTCTCATTTGAAAAAAAACACAACCATAGTAGCTTCCATACATTGTATACAAGAAAATGTATATAACTAGTAGCCACCATTCTGGTAATTAAGTTCGTTTTAGTTTTTAAGTCTCTTAACACAAGATATGGGTTATTACACCGAGGACCTCGCTTATAGAGACTTCAGAATCACTCGCACCCCACCCAATGTCGGTTAAAATTAATACTAAAGTACTTCGAACTGACAAAGCTACCAGAGCGTGTTATTCAACACATTAACATATATTGACTTAGACCAGGGGTTCTCACATTTTAGACCGAAGGAGCCTTTGTACCAGAAAAAATGAATGGCCGAACTCTCATAAAAATATTTACACTAGTATTATGATCATTCAATAAATATATTTAAATCTCACAAGTCTTTTATAATTTAATACTTAATGAATATAAAAGAAGAACTACACTACACTCCGACCTCCGCGTCACTCAAAAACAAGTTATATTTTGAGTGCGATGACTTATGAGACCAGGTAGCTTACAGCGTTAATACCAACGTACCAGTTTTTTATTTGTGTACAGAGGTGTAATTTTTTTATCACGTAATATAGAAATATTTTGTTAACAACACATAAACCGTACTAAATGTTGATTTCAATACACAGTCCGACACTTTATCTCAGTTGGTAGCGTGTTTGTATACTGAGCTAAAGGTCCCGGGTTCGATTCCCGGAATGTCCGAAAAAACGTACCATTGGTTGACTGTGCTTTTCCCCTTTCACAATGATGAATTAACTGTCAGGGGCTGGATGTTGTATTTGTTCTAGATTTAAGTTAGTTTGTCAGACTCTGAGGAAATAATCTACATTCTACGGTGTGTCTGTCACTAGTTTTATATCGAGTGTCACTAATTGAGCGTGAACTGGGAAAGAGGGAAGGGTTGATAGGTGGGGTATTACCAAATTTTCTCTCCCCCATCGAAATGTGCCTTCCTCCAGTTTGTTAAACTTCCCTCTGATATACTTGAGTTTGAAGCTGAAAGATGGTTTGCATCAAACTTCAAAAAGATTCTATAACAATCTATTATTATTTCTAAATGCTTAAGGGTCACCCCAAATAGCTTTTAATGGCATTCCATTTTCAAATATTTTCCACTGGTTTGGGAGTCAATCCCCTAAAAACTCCTTAAAAATAGTTTTTTTACAAACTACCTCGCCCGACACTAATAAAGCTTCGCCGATACTCTTGATAGTCATCACAATAGTATTTTTTTTCATTGTGACTTACTACCCGTTTGAGTTGTACACATATATCAATTTACCCTAATGAACCAGGAATGAGGAAGGTGACATTTTAGATTGAATAAACCTACATTTGCGTATATTGAGAGTGGGGAACCATTTTAGGGAAAAATACCCTTGTTACACCCGGCTGGATTTGAACTTCAATCTTAGAGGACAACTTTATTTCCAACTGAGAGGGGGCGGGTGGGGGTATAGGTGGAGGACACACATATTATCTCCAACTTTGAGGGGGGCATATATTATTACCAACTTAATATAGCATAAATGTAGCTGAATCTAATATTACCCTTTAAATATATAGTTTGACACACTCAGTTGAACATTAATATAAATTCAAGATTTTCACTATACTACAAATTGGTTTATGAATAGGCCTACTTACAAGAGGGTTATTAAATTTATATTGAAAAGTTAACACATAATTTAAGTGAACATTTACCAAATACCTTAATTCTTTCATTAACTTGCGTACTATATACATTTGTTCATGTACTACAATAAAATATGTTCTTGTACAAAACATATTTATGTGGGTCAAACAGCCACGTGATTTATTAAATTTAGAAATAATGTTTCTAAAATATGTTTTAAGATGGCACGAATAACATAAAACTATATCCACCTTGCATGGGGAGATTTCTCTTCCAGACTACTGTCCACATTAATGAAGCAAGATCAATTTGTTTAGTAAGGTTATAAAATGCTTATGTGAAATCTCTCAGTTAAGTAAACTATTTAAACAAATCATTAAATTCACTATAGAAGGGACTTTTCCATAAAGTAAAAACTATTGGGGTTGACATGTTTACCGCCATGAAATCACTTACTATTTGTTTCGTAAATCTAATATAATGCCTAGATTCACGGGTGATATTTTACCCTTGGATAACATTTTCGGAGACATCACAAATAAGGGCGATTTTAATTAGCTTTTTTAAGGAAAGTACAGCAGTTAGGGCTGAAGGTTCATATTCATCAGGTGAAAAAATGTTCTGAGCAAATAAAATACAAAATCATGACTCCATTTTCCATCTCGTTCAGAAGAGAATACATCTTCGTCAGACATCAGAATATTTAGGGAAGTCATGTTGTATAACACCATATCTCTTAGATTACTTTTATTGCATACGGCAACGGTACAACGCTTAACCGCATTTTTTTAGTATCGGTATGACACTTTTCGTAACCCTTCACGCAAAATAATAGGAAAGCTTACAATAAACATACAAACATTTACTATTCACATTGACTTTGGAAGATCCGCCCGGTGCGTATTGGCTAACGCGCTTGTCGTGTTGAGCTCGACTGCTGAAGACGGGGAGATCGAGGTTCGAATCTCGGTCGGGTGAACTGGGGGTGGTTTTTCCTAAATGGTTTTCCACTCTCCCTCCACGCAAATGCGGGTTCACTCCCTATAATTCAACCTTCCCAATTCCTAATCCATTAGCGTAATTAGTACTTAAAGCATATAACCCGAACGGGTAGTAAGATGCGGTGCTAGTATTGTATTGTATTGACTTTGGAAGCATACTTGACATAAATAAGAAGTTAGTAACGAGCGCACCCGCCTCGTTTGGCGTGGATAGCTAACGCGCTAGTCGTGTTGAGCTCGACTGCTGAGGACGGGGAGATCGAGGTTTAATCTCGATCTGGTGAACTGGGGGTGGTTTTTCCTAAATGGTTTTCAACTTTCCCTCCACGCAAATGCGGCTTCACTTCCTCTAATTCAACCTTCCCAATTCCTAATCCATTAGCGTAATTAGTACTTAGGCGTATAAAAACCCAAAAGGGTAGTAAGACGTGGTGCTAAATAATAATAAAAAAAATGCGGCACTGCAAAGTCACATGATCTGAACAGAAGCAAGCTTGGCTAGTTCACGAGCAGACGTAACAGCAGCGCTGCGTGTTAGGGTAGAGTAGAGTAACCTCGATGCGTTCCTAGAAGAGTACTCGCTAGCCGTTCCGTCTTGTGGCGTTGCTAATATCCAAACAAACAAGAAAGAAAAAAGAAGGTTGGCCGCCATTTTGAAGGTGTACTGGCTTTTGCTTTGTTTACTTCAAAGCTTAACTTTATGATAATATTGGTCTGCAACTTAATTTTATTTATTTATGTGTTATTTTATATTTATCTTTTAATTTTTTTATGAGCTATTTTTCTTTGATGCTTCATCAAATTCTAACTGGTTTTCTAAATATTTCGTAACAAATTTAAGCTACTCTGTGAATAATGAGTGGACCAAAATAATATAATAAATCATTAGATTTAATTAATAAGCAAACATATATTTATCACCACATCTTACCACCTGATAAGATTATACACACATGTACTAATTAGGGCAATGAGTTAGGGATGAAGAAAAATGAATTTAGAGTAAGTGTACCAACATTTGCGTGGAGGGATTGGAAAACCACCCTCTGTACACCCAACTAGGATTCTAAAAATCAACCCAAATCTTCTTGTCTTTAAAATTCTTGTTTATAGCGAGAGAGATGCCTGAGACCATGCGGCTACCGAAGCAGATATTTTTTTCATAATGTTTCAAGTGTGCTTATTTTGGGGTAGAGCTGAATGCGGGCCCGGTTTAAAGTGAACGACCCTTTCCCAAACAACTCTAGTAGCCTTGTATAAAAAGGCCCCATCAAGATGCCCAAAATTTAAATTTATAATTTAAAAATTTTCTCAGTGATTGAGTAATAGCAGGGGGAAAGGGGAAAGCTTGGAGGTCAACTTTTCCAAAACAAATTTATATTTTTTATTTTTATTTTATTATTTTTATTATTATTATTATTATTATTTATTATTTTATTAGCACCGCGTCTTACTACCCGTTCGGGTTTATTCGCACTTACGCTAATGTTGTAATGGTAGGGTGATTGTGAGATGAATAATGGAGGACCCTACAGTTTTAAAGTGGACTCCGAACACGGTGGCGGCCTGGCATTCCCAACTTCACAAGTGGCTGTTCAAAAATTAGTACAAAATATTGGCCATGTTGTAAATAGTTAAACCTACATAAGTGGTACTGTAGGGTAATAGACGTTGCTGATACTAACTTGGGAAATAGTAAATTGAGAAAAGACATATATTTTGAAACGGGTAGTATATACTATTTAACTAAACACTACATCTCCTCGCCTTCTATTAGCTATCACTACAAATCTTAAACGAAATGTTTCCGGGAGACAGCCAAAACATATTTTAATAAATGGTCTAAAAATTAACTTTACAAAAGTCGTTGGCTAAAGGGCATTTGCCTAAGGCGTTTGGCCTAAAGTCATTTGGCTAAAGGAATTTGGCCTAAAGGCATTTGACTAAAGTCATTTGGCCTAAAGGCATTGTGACCTAAAAGTCATTTGGCCTAATGGCATTTGGCTTAAAAGGCATTTGGCCTAAAGTCATTTGGCCTAAAGGCATTTTGGCACTAAAAGGCATTTGACCTAAAAGTCATTTGGCCTAAAAGGCATTGACCTTAAAGTCATTTGGCCTAAAGGCATTTGGCCTAAAAAGGCATTTGGCCTAAAGGCGTTTAGCCTAACTTTAGGCAAATGCCTTTTATGCAAATGACGGTTACCGAGTTGTGTCCCTTGGTCCCTTTTCTTGCAACAAGGGAAACTTACCCCTTCTACCAACCGTCTCTTTCAACCCCCTCCTTTTCCCACGCTGCTTTAATCACAGCCCCTTCTTGCCCTTATTCACGGCGCTTTTTGCGCTTCACGACCTACACCTGATTTTTAATTTCCTGACTTACTGTTTGTGTTTGTTTGAACACACTGCGAAAGTTTCATTTAGTCTCTTCCCAGGCGTTAATATGCTCACCTAACTTTCAGAAACACTTTAGTGTTACACGTTTTAATTGCTTATTCTGGACATAATGACTCAAAATTTGGCCAGATATAATAATAAATTTTATTATATTTCAATTAACGCTGTTATGCTTTAAGTAATCCGGTTGTTGTCTGTTTGCTGATGATATACGAATAAAATGTATAAATATCAAAGGATTAAATGAGGTCTGTATTATAGATTTTGCTAATTACTTCGTTTAAAGATTGTGTGCCACGTTTAAAGGTATAGGAGAGAAGGGTTATGAAGACATGATAAATATTTTTCAATAATAAACATAATCTCTTTTGATTCAGGTGAGCTGGTGGTCTAGGGGTAGGTGTCAGACTTATTGTGCTGGGGTCGGTTTCAATCCATCGTCCTAACACAGATTTTATCTGATTGCTAAACCTTCTTCACTCTGACAAGACGGTTATTAATCACAACTGTGAATGTGTGGAATGCCGACTGCCACCGTGGTTTCGGATCCCACGTTTAAACTGTAGGTCCTCATTTCATCTCACAATATCTTCATACACATTAGCGTAAGGTTGTAATACCGAATGGGTAGTAAGACGCTCGGTGCTAATTATAATAATAATAAGCTTTTGATTCAGAGAAAAAATAGACGCCTGAGCTCAGTGATTTGTTAGCATGTTGGTCTACTGAGATAAGGGTCCCGGGTTTGATTCCTGCCATTGCCGAACGATTTATCATTGGTGAAAAGTGGTTTCCCCCTTTGGCTAGTAAACCGGCCCGTGGTGTCTGTAGTGGTCTTGACCTAGGGATCATGGGTTCGATTTCCGGCTGGTCCCTTTAGTATCTTTCCTTGAGCGAATATTACCAATCATCACCAGGCTTTGGTTAATTAGACATTGTAAGTTATAGTTTAAGACTCTCACAGCTCCACAAATCATAATCACTATCATCTCATCGCGGGTTAAGAACGTGTAGACAACCTCCTGTGGATGTACCTGGGTAACGTCTGTGACAAAAACAGAGGACATAATAGTCTTCAAATTGGTACCTAACCTCGATGTCCAAGTCCCTCCCCGGTCAAATGATCCATACGAATTCAAACAAACAAAAAGCCTTATAATAAAAATTTTAAAAAAATTTTTAAGGCGGCCGGGAACTGAATGTTGTGTAGTTAGATTTTAAGCGTATGAAGCTACGAAACCTAGTAAGCAGGTAGTGGTAAAAATATATGGCGTAACCTAAAATCTGACCCAGATCATAGGCGTTAACAGCAATGGATGTAAGTATCCAGAGAAGAATATTAAACTATGACTGGATCCATTTCACTATAGGGGACTATATAAATTACTAGCATTCCTATTTGGATTCAAGTAATATAATGTATCAAGTATGACTAAGCCTTTCGGAATATTATATAGAAATTATATAAAATATGATATTATATATCTGGATAACAAGATCCATTTTGTATGTAGGGAGCTGGATGTACAATGCTAGTTTTTATTTACATTCTGATTGAAGTTTATAGATAATAAACAACGACCTTTTGATTTATCAAATATGATTAGTGATTAAATCTTTGGTTTCACCTTTAATATAAATTAATCTCCTCAATACACGTATTTTTATCTAGAAAAATTTTTAAAAAATGTATAATGTAAATTAATTATTTTTATAGGAACATTTTGTTTTTAGAGCTTTTCAATCTAAATATTGGTTTTTTTTGCTTCTAATTCTATCCAGAGCAGCACAAGCATTGAGCCTTCGGCTGGTTGGTGCCGCCCGCCTTATTTTGAAGAAAACATAATATAATCTTCGGAAAGTCTTGGAATAAGTGCAATAGTTCCCGTTACCTGTCAGTACAGGAATTTCTTTGAGCGTGCGTTATAAGTTCGATATACCATTTTTTTTTCTTAAAGGCTCTAATATTATTCCTTTGATGGTTATTTTCATTCCACAGCCGACATGAGAGCCGGATGGACGTCACTTCACCTCCGAAGAAGGTAATACTCGGATTCTTATGATTTACACGAAAATCTGGATCGCGAGGAGAGCACTTTACCCCAGTCAAAATCAATTTTAAAACCTTTTATATAAAGCCAAAATTGTCAATAATCAAAGCATCACCACTGTGAGCGTGGTCTAATTACCAAGCTCATTTAGTTGGGTTTGGCCATAGATGGGAGGTTCGGGTTTGAATTTAACCGAGTGTTATAGGTGTTTTTTCCAAATGTTTTCCCACTCCCCTCTATGCATATTCTTGTTACTCCTTTACTATCAATTTAACTTTCCATACATGCACACATTACCAATGTTACTGGTGTACTAACCAAACGTGTAGTAAATAACGCGTTTAAATTATAGTACAATAAGCCACAGTTCTTTAGTATTTACAATATTATGACAAAACTTTGTATAATACTGTGTGCCACCACTCTAAGCGCTAAATTTATGTCAATGGTTTTACAGAAATATTCTTCCCTTTAATTATATCCATTATTAAAAATTGTATATTGTGTTTTGCAGGAAAATAGATTAATACATAGAAATGGTGTTAAACCGAGCTATTATTTTCATGGGAGCTTAAGCAAATTGGGCTATTAGCACCCAGATTGTACTTATATTAACTTAAGTTCACTTAACTTGACCTAATTTGTACACATGAGGAATTAAAACTAAAATAGCCCGGGTTCAAAAACCGGACATTTCAGTGATGTTTGGTCAGAGCCTGAACTTTGGCGGACTCGAAACTCTCCATGAACCAATTCATTAGGGTTTGGGATATATTTCTACACAAGCTAGTCCTTGGACTTTGTCTTAGAGAGTTGAATTTCCTACCGATGTGCATGCTAGTTCCACTTGAACACGGAAAATCGTTTTCAGACGTGGTTGGTCACGTGGGACTTAGACACGATCCGAACAGTTTGATAAATACCTCAAACTTCCCAAAAATAAGAGAAGTATGACTGGGTCTGCAACACTATCAATCACCAGGCAGCTGCCGCGACCAAGGAACCCCCTCCCCCCCTCTTGAAGGGCTCGACAGGAAAATTCTCGGGAACTGATCATGATACACTCCCCAGTTAGCTTTCAACGAATAACGTTGTCGGACACGTTCTGAATTCCTTGAAACGAGATATCCAAACAATCTTGATTGCTGAAAATGTGCTTACTATTGCATTGTCACTTTTAGAGGTAAATTTATTGAGAAATAAATTAAATCAAGTTAAAATCGCCGAATTGACGAATGTCACATATCGAATCTTGCAGCTGTTTAAATGGATACATCGGTCAGAGTGACAACTGCAGACTTTGTGCCTTACGAATAACATGAAATTACATTACCGAAAGTAATTTAAATATCAAATAAACTCTTTTTTGATGATAAAACTATATTTACCTCTACCACTTGCTTGAGAGCTCTGTTTATATATTTTGGAGATTGTCGGTAAGAAACTTTTATTCGTGTTAGTGTAGATAAGACAAATATTAAGATTACACTTTAACTTTATGTATTTTAAACATTCTATATTTCATAAAATAGTGAATTATTTGTTAAATAGATCTGGTTAAGTATTTTTGATCATCTTTCAGGTTTTTCATTGTTTTATGAATAATATGACATTATTAATTCAAGGTATTAATGCATTGGATTTAATTTAAAAAATTATGGTTTTATCTATTGATAGAAACCATGCAAATATTGTGGAAGATTTTTTTTAAAAGTTATTTTATTGCTATGCTTGACTACACTTGAAAAATAGTTTTTTTTACTGAAATAAATGGTGCGGTGTACCGGCATAAGACTGTTCATGCCTTTACATAACATTGAAAAATTTACTTTAAAACGCTTAAGATATGTGAAACAAAATAAGTACAATACTATACCTTGTGTGCAGAAACTTAAATGGAATAAAGAGCATCAACATTATAATAAGAACATAAATTAAATAATGCATATTTTTACCAGAAAACATTCTCTGTCCCTAAAAATGAATAGCAACTCAATTGTCCTCCATTTCACCTACCTCTAATATACGTATATTTATATTTACTCGTAACTTGGTAAACTTATTAGTTTTATAAATTATTTATTTAAAATAGTTTTTAAATCTAATTCTACATTTTTTGCAACTGACAAGATATTGGTTTCTCAAGAGTTACAGAGATATGATCAAATTGAAAAAGGTACGAGGTCAATTTCATGGGGATATATGAGAATTGTCATTTAGTTTGTAATGGTTAATCAGGGGATCCCAAATTTGTTTAGACCAATGGAGGCCTTCGCACTAAAAGAAAACCCATTCTGTAGCCCTTTTAAGATTTTTTACACTTCTTCTGAAATTCAATGACGACTTTTACAAATATAAAGTACAAAACAACAGAAAAACATCAGATTATTCTGGATACGCCTTTGACAATGTTCCTTTAATCAGATTTGAATCCTGATTTCTGATGTGGTTACACATTGATGAAAAATTAGATAAGAAATATTTTTAATTTATATATGTATATTATATATATTTTAAAATTTCCTCACAAAGCTGGTGTTGGCGAGCCATAGGGCTCTGTGGAACACAAATTTGTAAATTGTAAACTTCTTGTCGAACAGATTTTAATCAAAACTTATTTTTTTTATCCTCTTCAGCCTTAATAAATTACCCTGAATCTGAGGGCGTTGTGATATTTAATTCCTAAATATTAGAACCCGGAAAATGGATCGCGTAATCCACTTTTTCAGTTTAATAGATCAAAATATTGATTAATTTTTTTTTACGATCACAATACTTTTCTTTCTTAGGGGTCGAGAGGAAGTTAAAAAATATGATATTAAAAAAGCTATAAGCCTAGATTTAAGTTATTTTCTATTCCTAGAAGCTACTGCAAGTAGCAAACAATATTGTTTTCAAAATTTAAAACGCTATTACACACTAAAAGCCCCAAACTCACCCCTAAATTATAAAGGCGATACAACTCGAAACAGGTGGGGTGTCCTTAGGAGCGTTTTTGTTTTTCAATTAGAAAACAGTTAAATTCGAAGAGAGTAAAATAGTTTCATCTTATTTTAATTTAAAATACAAATTAGACAGGAATTATTTTAAAATTTTATTATTATTTTTATATTATGATTATTATTATTATACTTTATTATTAATAATTATTTGCACCTCGTCTTATACCCGTTCGAGTATAAACACTTACGCTAATGTGTAATGGTAGTTGATTGTGAGAAGAAAGGGAGGTACCTACAGTTTAACGTGGGATCCGAACCCGGTGAGGCCTGGTATTCCACACATTTGCGAATTTATTTACACGTCTTGTCAGAGAGTGAGGAAGAGTTTGACAATCAGATAAGTCTGTGACGGGACCTGAGGATTGAATCCCAGACCCCAGCACAGAAGTAGACACCTTACCCATAGACCACCTGGTCACCTTATTTTTAAATTATCAACACTACTTAACTGATAGGAAATATATCTAAGTCTCTGGTGTAAAGTTAGGATTATATAAAAGACACTTTGATACGTTTTATGGTTGGAGAATTATCTTTTTTGATTTCGTTCTTGTGTTGTTTAATAAATGCTCGGTGACCTGCGGTCCTAGGGATAAGGTGTCAGACTTCCTATGCTGGCGGCCGGGGTTCAATCCTCGGTCCGGAACAGATTTATCTGATTTCAAAAAACCTTCCTTTCACCTCTGACAAGACTTCTTGTGAATGCGGGAGTGCCAAGCCTCCACCGTGGTTCGGATTCTCGTTAAACGGTAGGTCCTCATTTCATTCACAATCACCCTACCATTACACATTAGCGTACAGTGGTATAGAAAACCGAACGGGTAGTAAGGGGAACGCGCGCTATATATAATAATATTATTAATAATAATAATAATAATAAATATAATATTAATAGTAGGGGGAGGGAAGTGAGAATACTGCGACCACAGGCCATTAATCTGTTTTTTTATGGATCCTGAAGATGAAAGGATGGACAAGTGGGAGGAGGATGGGTTGGTTGAGCCGCCCTCGATTGCGCGACAAGGCGTGGGGAGTGGAGGGGGGAGGCGATATGTCATATTTTTTTGGTGCCGGTTATTCTGTGACTGGGGGTGGGAGGGGGTTTGGGCGGAGAGGATAGAGGTGCACTGGGTGGAGTGGGAGACACAAAATATTTTTTTGGTACGGCTTTCTGTGACTCATTTGATAATGGTCTCCTCGGGGGGTGGAAGCGTACAGGAGGTCTGAAGAGGGTGCGGGGGTGGGGGGGAGACTGCAATTGCGGGTTAATTCTCTCGAAGTATCCAGGCAATGCGGGTTTTCACTTCCATGATGGTCAGGATATGACAAAGTATTATTCACCTCGATGTGTATTGTGGCGTATGTGTGTGTGTGTGTGAATGTGTATGTGTAGCGTGTATGCGTATGGTGTAGGTGTATGTGTATGTGTATGTGTAGGTGTAGGTGTAGTGTAGGTGCAGGTGTATGTGTTATGTTGGATTGTTTTTTTGGTAGTAAAAGTATATGGATTGGGATCCTGGTAGTATGCTGACAACTTAATTACCTTTCAGTTCAGTCATTTATTAGCTTAAATTATTTCACGAAAGACCCTTACATTGGAGTTGGGGGTTAGAATCCCTTGCTATACCCGCATTCACGTGAAACCCATTTAGGAAAAATTCCAGTACACCCAACCGAGGGTAGTATGCTTGTTCATGGGACTGGGTTCCTTCTAAGTTCAAATAATCAATTGAAATTTGTTTACTTCAGGGAGTTCGTGTGTGTGTGGGTGTGTGTTTAGGGTAAATGAATTAATCTAAGTCAATATCTTTGAATGAGTTTTAAAAGAATTGTGTACATCTGTGTGTGTGTGTGTGTGTTGGATAGCGTACATTAATATAAGTCAATAAACATTGAATTGTTTAGGGTTAATGTGAATAGTTTTTGTTTTTGTAAATATCAATTACATCAATTGCTCGAGAATGATTTATTTAAAAGTGACACTAAATTTAAGGTTACTTATTCAACATGAATTACGTGAATTGGTTAATTTGTTTTCAGTTAAATGTGAATAGTTACACCCTATCTCTATCTTGAGGTAGTTATAACCCGTCCACATCTTTTACACACTAGCACTATCTTGTGCTATTCTATCCAGTCCACTCATTACACTTTATTCCTTTCTTGAGATAGTTACTTTCCAGTCCAACTCATTACTTCCCTATCCCTATCTTGTGCTAGTTTTCCAGCCCAACTCATTACACCTATTGGCTAATTCAATATTCACAATGAAGTTACTGATTTAGAATGGTTAATCTACTCATGCAGATCTTTTACGTTTACTAGGGAGGATTTAGAGAGGGTATTTAACCAATCTCCTTGTTTACATCCTCATTTAAAGCTAATTCTATAACTATTATGAACGTAGGACAGTTGGAGATCAGCACTCTAACTGTATGAAGTAGAAATCAGTTGAAGAAAGCACTCTAACAATTTGAAGTAGGGAAAAGTATTGGAGACAAGCACTCTAACAGTATGATGTTTGATCAGATTGGAGACAAGCACTCTTTACAATATGAAGTTTAGGAACGTTGGAGACAAGCACTCTAACTGTATGAAGTTCTGGACCAGATTGGAGACAAGCACTAACAATATGAAGTCGAATCAGATTGAGCTTAGACATTCTAACAATAGAAGTTAGGCTCGATTGGATTACAGCACTCTACAGTATGAAGTAGAATCAGATTGGAGACAAGCACCTAACATATGATGTAGGAACAAATTGGAGACAAAGCACTCTAACAGTATGACGTAGAATTAGATGGGAGAATGCACTCTAACAGTATGAATTAGAACTAGTTTGAAGATAAGCACTCTAACAATATGAAGTAGGAAAGATTGGTGACAAGCACTTAACAGTATGATAGTAGATTCAGTTGGAGTAAGCAATTACTAAAACAGTAGAAGTTTGGAACAGATTAGAGACAAGTACTCTACACAGTATATGAAGTTGGACCAGATGGAAGACAAGCACTCATAACAGTATGAAGTCCTGGACCTGAATTGGAGGACTAGCACTCTAACAATATGATGTAGGTTCAGATTGGAGACAAGCACCTCTAACAGTATGATAGTAGGAACAGATGGAGAAAAGCACTCTTACCTTATGAAGTTGGACAAGATTGAAAGTCAATAACTATAACAGTAGGTATGTCTGGTCAGATTGAAGACAAGCACTTTACAGTATGATGTCCTGAGCAGATTGAAGACATAGCACTCTAACTGTATGAGTCTGGACCAGATTGAGACAAGCACTCTAACAGTATGAAGTGAAATCAGATTGAGGATAAGCACTCTTACAAATAAGTGTAGCTGGATATCAAATTGGTACAAAGCACTCTAACACTATGAAGTAGAATTAGATTGAAGTTAAGCTTTCTATCAATAAGAAGTAGGAAAAGATTGGATACAAGCACTTAACAGGTGTGAAGTAGAATCAGATTAAGTTAAGCACTCTTAACAATATGAAGTAGGATCAAGATGGATACAATTACTCTAACACTTATGAAAGTAGAATCAGATTGAAGATAAGCACTCCTACAATATAAAGTAGGATCAGATTGGTTACAAGCACTCTAACAGTATGAATTAGAAATCAGATGAAGATATAGCACTCGAACAGTTTGAAGTAGGAAACAGATTGGAGACATAAGCACTCTAACGATATGGAAGTCTGGACAGATTGAAGCAATCACTATAACAGGTATGAAGTTGGATCGATTGAAGACAAGCACTTTAACAGTATGAATTCTGACAGATGAAGACAAAGCACTCTAACAGTTATGAAGCTGGTCCAGATTGAGACATGCACTTCTAACAGTAAGAAGTAGAATGCAGATTGAAGATAAGCCTCTTAGAATTTGAAGTAGGATCAGATATGGATAACAAGCCTCTAACACTATGAAGTAGATCAGATTAAAGAGAAACCACTCTTTACAATATGAAGGAGGATCTGTTTGGATACAAGTCTCTAACACTATGATGTAGAATCGGATTTGAAGATAAGCTCTGTAACAATTATGAATAGGATCAGATTTGAAGATAAGCACTCTCACAGTATGAAGTAGGATCAGATTGAAGATAAGCCACTCTAACAATATGAAGACGTAGGATCAGATTGGAGACTAACACTCTATCTAGTATGAGTAGGAACAGATTGGAGACAAAGCTCATCTAACAGAATGAAGTAGAATCAGATTGAAGATAATGTACTCTAACAATATGATGTTAGGATCGATGGAGACAAGCACTCTAACAGTTATTGAAGTAGAATCAGATTGAAGATATAGCACTCTACCAATATGAAGTAGGATAGATTGGAGACAAGCTACTCTAAAAGTATGAAGTAGAATAGATTGAAGATAAGACACCTCTAATCTATATGAAAGTAGGAATCAGATTGAAGATAAGCACTCTTAACAGTATGAAGTAGTATCAGATTGGAGATAAGCACTCTAATCAATATGAAGTAGTATAAGATTGGAGACAAAGACTCTAACAGTTGAAGTACAATCGGATTGGAGACAGCACTTAACTGTATGAAGTAGAATAAGATTGAAGTAAGCACTCTTACATATGAAGTAGGATTCAGATTGGATACAAGCACTCTAACAGTATGAAATTAGAATCAGATTGATGATTAGCACTCTATCAATATGAAGTAGGAACAGATGGAGACAGCACTCTATCAATTGAAGTAGAATTCAGATTGGAGGACAAGACTTAACAGTATGAATGTAAAATCAGATTCGATGATAAGCAACTCTAACAAATGAATTAGGATCAGATTGGAGACAAGGCACTCTAAAATATGAAGTAGAATCTCAGATTGGAGACAAGCACACTAACAGTATGAAGTCTGGACCAGATTGGGATGACAATGCACTCTAACAGTTAGAAGTTGGACCAGATTGGAAGGACAATCACTTATAAGCAGTATGAAGTTTGGGACCAGATTGAAGACAAGCACTCTAACAGTATGAGGTCTTGACCAGATTGATACAAGCACTTAATCAGTATGAAGTCTTGACAGATTGAAGACAAGCACTCTAATAGTATTGAAGTAGAATCAGATTGAGATAAGCACTCTTCCAATATGAAGTTAGGATCAGATTGGTACAAGCACTCTTACATATGAAGTAGGATCAGATTGAAGATAAGCACTCTTATCAATAAGAAGTAGGAATCAGATTGGTGTACAAGCACTAAAACAGTAAGAAGTAGAATCAGATTGAAAGATTAAGCACTTTACAATCTGATTAGGATCAGATTGGGACAAGCACTCTAACAGTATGAATTAGAATCAGATTGAAGATAAGCACTCTAACAATAAGAAGTAGGAACAGATTGGAGACAGAAACTCTAACAAGTATGAAGTAGAATCAGATGAGACAAGCCCACCCCATCTTACAATATGAAGTAGGAACAGATTGAAGACATGCACTCTAACATTATGAAGGTCTGGACCAGATTGGAGAAAGCACTTCTAACAGTTGAAGTTGAATCAGATGATGATAAAGCACTCTAACAATTATGAAAGTAGGAGAGATTGTGATACGAGCACTCTAACAGTATGAAGTAGAACTCAGATTGAAGATAAAGCACTCTAACAATATGATGTAAGGAACAGATTGGAGACAAAGCACATCTAACTACGTTTGAAGTAGAATCAGATTGGAGGACAAGCACTCTACAATTATGAAGTAGGAATCAGATTGGAGGACAAGCACTCTAACAAGTATGATTAGGTCAGATTGGGACAAGCACTCTAACAATAGAAGTAGGAACAGATTGGAGACAAGCACTATAACAGTATGAAGTAGAATCAGATTGGAGAATGCCACTCTACATTATGAAGTAGGATCAGTTAGGACAAGCCACTCTAACAGTATGAAGTCTGGACAGATTGAAGACAAGCACTCTAACAGTATGAAGTCTGACCGATTGGAGTCAAGCACTCTAACAATAGGAGTTGGATCAGATTGGAGACAAGCACTATATAACAGTATGAAGTCGTACAGATTGGAGACAAGCACTTAACAGTATGAATTAGGAACAGATTAGGAGACAAGCACTCTAACAGTATTGAAGTAGGAACAGATTAGAGACAAGCACTCTAACAGTATGAAGTCTGGACCAGATTTGAAAGACAAGCACTTATAGTATGAAGTCAGGATCAGATTGGAGGACAAGCACTCTAATAGTTTGACCAATCATCAAAGCAGTAGTTGTTTTTCATGTTTGTGGTGCTGTTGGATAGCCTGGGACTGGGAGATATTAGGTTGTTTGATCCCTGTTAGGAAGAATACACGCTTTCACACGGTTGAAAAGAAAGTTGAAATTCACCTTCAGTACACCCCTGGATATCCACGTCTTCGGCAGTTAGTAGCGCCTATGAGATCCAGATTGAGACATGAAGATCCAAGTTTGATACACTGGAGACCCAGGATTGAGAAATGGAGACCAATGATTGAGACATGAAGATCAGATTGAGACATGAAGTCCCAGATTGAAATGAAGATCCCATTGAGACATGAAGATCCAAGTTTGAGACATGGAGAGCAAGATTGAGACATGGAGACCCAGATTGAGGCATGGTGACCAAGAGTGAGACCTTGAACGTCCAGTTTGAACACATGAAAGAACCCCGTTTGAGCCATGGAGACAAGGATTGAGACATGAAGATCCAGATTGAGACATGGAGACCCAGATTGAAACATTAATAAGACTCCCCTTTATTGAGAAATGGAGACCCGAGTGAGATTGAAGACCAGATTGTGACATGGTGAGGCATTTTAAGACATGAGGAACCCATTGAGACATGGCGGACCAGATTGGTCATGAGATCCTGTTGAGGATATGGAGGGACCAAGATTGCAAAACATGGAGACCAGGACTTGAGTCTGGAGCCCCAGATTGAAACTGAAGACCTAGTTTGAGGACATGAAGATCCTAATTGAGATCCCAGTTTGGATACATGGAGACCAGATTGAAAACATGAAGACCCCCATTGAGACATGACACCCAGATTTGAGGACATGAAGATCAGTTGAGACATCGTAGATCCAGTTTGATAACAATTGGAGGCTCTGATTGACGACACTGGAGACCAGATTGAGACATGGAAGATCCAGTTTGATACATGGAGACCAGAATGAGACTGAAGATCCAGATTGAGAATGAAGATCCAGTATTGAGACATGAGATCCAGATTTGAGACATGAAGATCCAGATTGAGACATGGAGATCCAGATTTAGGACTTGGAGACATCTGTTGTTAGTACTAGGCGGTCCCATGCGTATTTTTATGAAATCCTAGAGGTGGTATAGATGGATAGTTAGATAATACAATCGTAGAGGAAAGTGATATTTTGATGAACGGAATACTAAATTATCTTACCTACCGTAGCAAACATTATTTTCACACGTCGTGCTATGAGGTGGTGATGAGGAGGGTAGAATATTAGAGCTAAGAGTTTCAACGTTTGCGTGAAGGTGAGTGATAAACCCACTCGTTTACATTTGGTGAGATATGCACGTAGACTTCCCCCACCACAAGAAAGTCGAGATTGACGCGATTTTTGCATGCGTACCCGCGGAGTAGGTTTGTTTATATACTCGAACTTTGTAACACACAGTTTATCACACATATGCCCTTGATCAAGCTCAAGAGGTTGGTGACAGGCTGGCAGGAAGATTGGGTACTTGGCGGTCTTGGGGTCTTATTTCGTGCGGAGGGGGGGGTTCATACCTCTGTCTCAGCACAGATTTATCTGATTACCAAATAGCCTCACACAAGACGTCATAATGGTTTTGGTCCTTTTGAACAAATGCTCATTTTAATGGGTTTATGGGTAATTTTTTATTTGAGGGAATGTTTTTGGTTTCTGGTTATAGTTATGAAGAAGATTATGAACACTTGAAACTTATTTCAAACTATTATATTACTTGGTTGTATGAAGCCTCCAAATCTTTGCCTGGACCGAGGATATAGTCCAGCACTTAGACGCTCAGTGTCTTGAAAGACCTAAGATTCACGTGAGAAAGATTCTTTTAAAGGCTTTGGAGGGGAAAGAATGTTATACCCTAACCCACCTCAATCATAGCGGTCTTGCACGGACCCGCCTACATTTCAAAGTTAGGACGCTCTTGCACACACTACCCTGCCGTCAACGCTGCAACAGGAGAAGGATGCGCGCGCAGGACCAGCGACCCCTCCACCCCTGTTTGAAGGGCGGTCTGGGGAATAAAAGCGGCTGGCTCCCAACCAGATCATAAGTAACGGTGGTAAGGCCGGGCCAGCAGGGTTTAGCTGCTTCTTGTGTTAGTTACCTCGTTAATGGTAATAAACGAAATATTCATGTAATATATGAGTATGAACCGTTAACTGCAAGTTCCCGTCATCCCTCCTCCTTTCCTCTCCTGCCTCACCGCGCACATCGTGAGTGCCGGGTCTCACCCCCCCCTTTCAACTCTCACGCGCCATCTTGGTGCCGAGGTCTCCCCCCCTTCCAACCTCATCCGCGCCATCTTGAGTGCGAGGTTACTCTCCCCCCTTCATCCTCACCGCGCCATCTGAGTGCCGAGGTCTTCCCCCCCTTCTTTTTTTTCACATCATCACCGCGCCATCTTGAGTGCCGAGGTTCCCCCTTTCAACCTCAGCGCCATCTTGATTGCGAGGTCTCCCCTCTCCTTTCCAACCTCACCGCGCCATCTTGAGTGCCGAGGTATCCACCTCCCCCCTCTTCCAACCTCACCGCCCATTTCTTGAGTGGCCGAGGTCTTCCCCCCCTCCCAACTCACCGCGCCATTCTTGAGTGCGAGGTCTCTCCACCCCTTCCATTCCTACGACCCAGTTCTCTCTCTCTCTGTCCCCTCCCTTCTCACTCTTCTTTCAACCCTCTTCCACCAAACACGTCTCTTTCCCTCCCTCTACCACCAACCGAAACCATCCACTCGGACCTATCCTTTTATCACCCGAGATTC
Organism: Timema cristinae; assembly: GCA_039000515.1. Taxonomy (NCBI): domain Eukaryota; kingdom Metazoa; phylum Arthropoda; class Insecta; order Phasmatodea; family Timematidae; genus Timema; species Timema cristinae. The sequence continues at coordinate 24,045 of JBCFYV010000324.1, forward strand.
TCCCCCCCCTTTCTCGCCCTTATCCCAATGCTCCTGCTAGTACTTGGGTAACCATCGGCAGAAAGACATGGATATACGAATCGCGCCGGAAAGCCAGCAGACAAGGCAGCACACGCGCAAATTCCGTTCAGCAACGCCGACTGCCCCGCGGGGCCCGGCTCCTCGCGGACGGGATACTCCACACAAGGACCAACCAACTACTCAAGGAGGGCACACCGGCCACCGTTTCCCGGGATCACCACACAACACTCCTCCCCGATCACCCACTCATCCCCCGCCTACTACTTTCCCCATACTCCCGGACTCACCCTCCGTACGTGCTCAACAACCAACCCCATTCTCCCCACTAGTCCCACGGGTACCTCTGAGGGACCCCTCGCCACACCGCCCCGCCCTTACTCCTTCTCCCCTACCTCCACCCCCTTCGCCAACCATCGAGACCCCGAGTGGGCCGTCTACCCCACACCACATGGTACCTAACTTAAGGTTCCAGAAGGGCATTGAGGATAACTTACAGGCGACCTCTGACTCCGTGCGGAATAGCTCCAGACGAAAGGTAAACAACGGGCCCGTCCGAACGTAAGAAACCCGACCGGCGGCTGTCAAGAATATATATGTAAATATTAAGTAGTATGGTGTGAATACTTATCGTACTGAAGATATTTAACCTTAATCCCTTAATTCCAATGTAATCAACTTTTAAACGTTTATGAAATCTTGCAAAGAATTTATTGATGCTTATTGTAATAAACTTTTAAACGTATGAATCTTGTATTAGAGCTCCCAAATCTTTGCCCTGACTGAGACTGAAGTCCAGACCTTAGACCATCAGTATAATATGTACTAGGTCATTTATCTCATCTAGCAAAAGCCGACAGTTTAGTATCTTTGATGATTATATTAATAGGTTAGTATTATTTGCCCCGCGTGATTACTTAGTCAATTTGGTAATGGATAGGCGTGATTGTGGATGAAATGAAGGGACGTACAGTTTAACGTAGAATCCGAACTCCAAGCATTCACAAGATACTTGCAAGTCAGAGTGAAGATAGGGTTTGGTTAATCAGTTAAATCTTTTTAATAAGGTAATGTCTTAACCGCCTCGGTGACGAAGTCGAGGATGGTGGGGGTCGAGGCTCGTAATCTCCGTCGGGTGATATGATTCGGGAGGTTGGTTCACTATTCCATTCACCGAGTCATTGTTATCTTCAACGTCATCATGCGGAATGGTGTGTGATTTCTCTCATGCTAGGCGAACGGGATCCCCTAAATATTTCTGTACGACGAGTCTTATCACTACAAACGTCTAAGGTGTCGGACTTCAATCCTCGGTCCTTCACGATTGCTTAATTGTCGTTCCTACATTCACGTTCCGGATTGTTCAGGGTGATGCGAGAGAATGAAGGCCTACAGAACCTGATGTTCTGTCGGAGGTGAAAGATATATCTGTGCTGGGAGCGAGGATTCGAACCCTGGACTACTAGGTCAATTGAAGCGAGACTGTCAAAGTATATATTTCACTTAGAAAGAATTTTCGTTTTTTTAAGTTTGTGGAATCAGATAAAACCTCGATTGTTATGAATATTTATGGCTCTTTCAAGTGCAGCTGCCATACCGGAGACCACCTGTGCGAGCGTTTCGTTACATTATGCTTGCTCCGCCGGCCTCTACCCCTATCAACATATCTATAGCACTACGTCAACACTGGGACCATCAACTCTCTCTGTTTGATGAGAACAGAGGGAGAACCCCGACTCATCACTCTCTCTGTCATCCGTGATAAGGCACGTATCGTGGTGAAAATAATATTTGCACTACGGTAGGTAAGATAAGTTAGTATTTATTCCTTGCTACGATTGTATTATCTAAACTGGCCATCTAAACCACCTCTAGGATTTCATAAAAATACTTATGGACCGCCCTTAGTACTACCAAACAGATGGTCTCCATGTTCAATCTGGATCTCATGTCTGTCGATCTGGATCTTCATGTCTCAATCTGGTTCTTCTGTCTCAATGGGAGTCTTCATGTTTCATTCTGGGTCTCCTTGTATCAAACTGGATCTTCATGTCTCAATCTGGGTCTCCATGTCTCAATCTGAGCCTCCATGTATCAATCTGGTATTATGTCTCATTCTGGGTGTCCATGGGTCTCAATGGGGTCTTCCTGTTCAATCTGGGTCACCTCATGTATCAAACTGGTCTCAATCTGGATCTTCATGTCTCAAACTAGGTTTCATGTCTCTCTCTGGGTCTTCATGTTTCAATCTGGAGCTCCTGTCTCAATCTTGGTCCTCCTTGTTTCAATCAGGATCTTCATGTCTCAATCTGGGTCTCCATGTCTAAATGGGGGTCCTCATGTTTAAATATGCCTCTCCTTGTCTCAATCTGGGCTTAATATTATCACTCAGGGGTCTCCATTTTCATATGAGAGGAGTCTTATTGTTTCAATTGGGTCTCCATGTTCATCTGGATCTTCATGTCTCAATTTTTGGTCTCCATGTCTCAAACGGGTCTTCATGTTTAAACTCGGGACTTATCTCATGTCTCACTCTGGAAGGGTTTCATGTTCAATTTGGTCTTCATGTTTTCAATCTGGGACTTCATGTTCTCATTCTGGATCTTCCTGTCTCACTCTGGGTCTTCATGTTTAAATCTGGGACTTCATATCTCAATCTGGATCTTCATGTCTAAACTTGGTCTCATGTCTCAATCTTGGTCTCATGTTCTCAATCTGAATCTTCATGTCTCAATCTGGCTCTCTTATGTCTCAATCTGGGTCTCCATGTATCAAACTGGATCTTTTGTCTCAATCTGGATCTTTCATAGGCGCTACTAGAATGCCGATGTACGTGGAGATCCGGGTGTACTGAAGGTGAGATTTCAACTTTCTGTTCACGTGAATGCGGGTTATTTCTTCCTAACAGGGATTCGACACCTAAAATATTCTCCCCAGTCCCAGGCTATCAACAAGCACCACACAACACTGAAAACAACTACTGCTTTAGATTGGCCAAAACTATTAGAATGCTTGTCTCCAATCTGATCCTGACTTCGTACTATTATAGAGCTTTTTTCAATCTGTTCTGGACTTCATTATGTTAGAGTGCCTGTCTTAATCTGGTCCAGATTATACTGTTAGAGTGCTTGTCCCTAATCTGTTCCTACTCATACTGTTTAGAGTGCATGTCTCTAATCTGTTCTACTTCATATTGTAAGAGTGCTTGTCTCAATCTGATTCTACTTCATACTGTTAGAGTGCTTGTCTCCAAACTGTCCCTACTTCATATTGTTGAGTGCTTATCTTCAAATCTGATTCTACATTACTGCTGTTAGAGTGCTTGTCTCCAATCTGTCCTACTTCATATTGTTAGAGTGCTTATCTTCAATCTGATTCTACTTGATACTGTTAAGAGTGCTTGTCTCCAATTGTTCTACATCTATTGTTAGAGTGCTTGTCTTCAATCTGATTCTAATTCATACTGTTAGAGTGCTTGTCTAATCTGATCCTACTTCATATTGTTAGAGTGCGTGTCTCAATCTGATTCTATTCATACTGTTTGAGTGCTTGTCCTCCTATCTGTTCCTACTCATATTGTTAGAGTGTTGTCTCAATATGATTTAACTTATACTGTCTAGAGTGCTTGTAATCCAAATGCTCCTATTTCATTATTGTTAGAGTGGCTTATCTTCAATATGATTCTACTTCTATGTTAGAGTTGCTTGTTCCAATTCTGGTTCCAGACTTCACTGTTAGAGTGCTTTGTCTACTTCTGTTCCTACTTATATTGTAAGAGTGATTGTCTCCAATCGGATTCTATCTTCATACTGTTAGAGTGCTTGTCTCCAAATCTGTTCCTACGTCAGATAGTTAGAGTGCTTTTCTTCTAATCAGATTCTAATTCATACTGTTAGGAGTGCTTGTCTCCAATTTGATCTTACTTATATTGTAGAGTGCTTATCTTCAATTGATTATACTGCATACTGGTAGAGTGCTTGTACCCAATCTGATCCTACTTCTTATTGATAGAGTGTATCTTCAATCTGAATCTTACTTCATATTGTAAGTGTGCTGTATCCAATTCTGATCTAATTCATATTGTAAGAGTGCTTGTTGTATCCAATATGATTATACTTCATATTGTAAGAGTGCTGTCTCCATTTAATTCTACTTCATACTGTTAGAGTGGCTTGTCTCCAATCTGTTCCTATTCATATTGATAGCGTGCTATCTTCAATCTGATTCTAATTCATACTGTTAGAGTGCTTGTATCCACTCGGATCTACTTCTTATTGTAAGAGTTCTGATCTTCAATATGAATTCTACTTCATACTGTTAGAGTTGCTTGTCTCCAATCCGATTTTACTTCATACTGTTAGAAGTGCTTGTCTTCCAATTTTCCTACTTCATATTGATTTAGAGTGTCCGTTTTATCAATCTGATTCTAAATTCATACCTGTTAGAGTGCTTATCTGCAATCGGTTCTACTTCTTATTGTTAGAGTGCTTATCTTCAATCTTGTTGTAATTCTACTTTCATCACTGTTAGAGTGCTTGTCTCCTATCTATTCCTACTTCATATTGTTCAGAGTGCTTATCTTCAATTGATTTCTACTTCATACTGTTAGAGTGTTGTCTCCAATCGGATCCGTCTTCATGATTGTTAGAGTGCTTATCTTCATAAGATTCTACTTCCATACGGTTGACGTGCTTGTCTCAATCTGTTCCTACTTCATACTGTTAGGAGTGGTTTGTCTCCATATGATCCTATCCATATTGTAAGAGTGTTATCTTCATCTGATCCTACTTCATACTGTTTTAGAGTGCTTATCTTCAATCTTTTTCCTACTTCATATTGGTTAAGAGTGCTTATCATCAATCGTTTCTACTTCATAGTGTTAGAGTGCTTGTATCCAATTGATCTACTTCATTATTGTAGAGTGCTTATCTTTTAATCTGATTTTTTTTTACTTCATACTGTTAGAGTGCTTGTTTCCAATCTGATCCTTAATTCTTATTGATAGAGTGCTTATCTTCAATCTGTTTCTTACTTCATAGGTGTTTGAGTGCTTGTATCCCAATCTGATCTCTTCTTATTGTAAGAGTGCTTATCTTCAATCTGTTTCTACCTTCATTACTGTTTAGTGTGCTTGTTTCATTCTGGTCTAGACTTTTACTGTTATGAGTGATTGTCTTCAATCTGGTCTGGACTTCATATGTTAAAGTGCTTGTCTTTCAATCTGATAAGATTTCTTACTGTATTAGTGATTGTCTTCAATCTGGTCAGATTCTTAAAGTTAGTGTGTTATCTTTGATCTGTTCCTACTTCATTAAATGTTAGAGTGCTTGTCTACAATCTGATCTACTTCATATTTTTAGACGTGCTTGTCTCCAATCTGGTCCAGACTTCATACTGTTAGAGTGCTTGTCTTCAATCTGGTCCAGATTCAAATTATTTTTTTTTTTTTTTTTTTTTTGATCTGTTCGAGTGCTTGTCTTACTCGTTCCTACTTCATATGTTAGAGTGCTTTTCTTCAATCTGATTCTCAATCTTATATGTTATGAGTGCTTTTCCTCAAATCTGATCCTACTTCATATTGTTAGAGTGCTTGTCTCCAATCTGATTCTACTTCATATGTTTAGAGTGCTTGTTCTAATCTGTTCCTTCATCATATTGTTAGAAGTGCTTGTCTCCAATCTGATTCTACTTCAATCCTGTTTAGAGTGCTTGGTATCCAATTGATCCTACTTACTATTGTTAGGATGCGCTTAGCTTCAATCTGATTCTACTTCATACTTGTTAGAGTTGCTTGGTCTCCAAATCTTGGTCCAGACTTCATTACTGTTTAGACGTGCTTGTCTCCATTGTTCCTACATCCATATTGTTAGGAGTGCTATTCTCCAATTGATGCATAATTCATTACTGTTAGAGTGCTTGTATCCAATCGATCTACTTCTATTGTTTAGCTGTGCTTTCTTCATCTGATTTACTTATACTGTTAGAGTGCTTGTCTCCAATCTGGTCCAGATCTTCATTACCTGTTTTAGTGCTTGTCTCCAAATCTGTTCCTACTTCTATTGTAAGTGTGCTTGTCTCCAATCTGGTCCAGACTTCATAAAAGTTAGAGTGCTTGTCGTCCATTCGTTCCTTACTTCATATTGTTAGAGTGATTATCTTCAATCTGATGCTTATTCACTACTGTCTAGGTGAGCTTATCTTCCAATCTGGATCCTACTTCTCATTATTGTAATGAGTGTGATCTTAATCTGATTCTACTTCATCTGTTAGAGTGCTTGTACCCAATTGATCATACTTCTTATGATGAGTGCTTATCTCCAATCTGAACCTATTCATATTGTATGAGTGCTTGGTATTCCAATCTGATCCTAATTCATATTATAAGAGTGCTTTATCTTCAATCTGATTTACTTTCATACTAGTAGAGTGCTTGTCTTCAATTTGGTCAAGGACTTCATACTGTTAGAGTGCTTGTCTTCAATCTGGTTCAAGACCTTCATATGTTAGAGTGATAGTCTTCAATCTGCTCCAGATTCATACTGCTTTAGGTGTTTGTCTTCAATCTGTCCAGACTTCTTACTGTTAGGTGCTTGTCCTCCCAATCTGGTCCAGACTTATATCTGGTTAGAGGTGCTTGTCTCCAATCTGATCTCCTTTACTGGTTAGGAGTGCTTGTCTCATAGATCCTACTTCATTATTGTTAGAGTTGCTTATCTTCAATCTGAATTCTAATTCATTACTGTTAGAGTGCTTTGTTATCCAATCTGATCCTACTTCATATTGTAGGAGTGCTTGTATCCAATCTGATTCTACTTCCATATTGTAAGATGTGATTGTCATCCTATTTGATTCTATTCATACTGTTAGAGTGCTTTTGTCTCATCTGTTCCTATTTCATTATTGATAGAGTGCTTATCTTCAATTGATTCTATTCATACTGTTAGATGTGTCTGTATCCAATCTGATCTACTTCATATTGTAAGAGGGCTTATCTTCAGTCTGATTCTACTTCATTACTGTTAGAGTGCTTATCTTCAATCCGATTCTAATTCATACTGTTAGAGGGCTTGTCTCCAATCTGATTCTTCTTCATATTGTTAGAGGTTGTCTGCAAAATGATCTAATTAATATTGTTAGAGTGCTTATCTTCATATCTGATTCTACTTATAATTGTTAGGTGCTTGTCTTCCAATCCGATTCTACTTCATACTGTATTTGAGTGCTTTTCTCAATCTTTATAACGACTTATTATTTTTAGAGTGCTTATCTTCAATCTGATTCTTATCTTCATACTGTTGAGTGCTTTGTTCTTTCATCTTGATCCTATTCTTATTGTTTTCAGAGTGCTTATCTTTCAAATTCTGATTCTACTTACATACTGTTGAGTCTTGTCTCCAATTGTTACTACTCATATTGTTAGTGTGCTTATCTTCAATCTGATTCTAATTATACTGTTAGTGTGTTATCTCAATATGATCCTACTTCTATATTGTATGAGTGCTTATCTCACTCTGATTCTTACTTCATAATGTTAGAGTGCTTGTACATTGATCCTACTCTTATGGATAGAGTGCTTATCTTCAATTCTTTGATCCTATTCATATTGTAGAGTGCTTGTATCAATCTGATCCACTTCATATTGTAAGAGTGCTTTTCTTCAATTGATTCTACTTCATACTATTAGAGTGTTGTCTTCAATCTGGTCAAGACTTCAATAATGTAGAGTTGCTTGTCTTCTATCTGGTCAAGACTTCTTTACTGTATGAGTGCTTGTCTTCATCTGCTCCAGACTCATACTGCATAGTGATTGTCTTCAATCTGGGTCCAGAACTTCTTACTGTAGTGTGCTTGTCTCTCAATCTGGTCCAGACTGCATACTGTTAGAGTGCTTGTCTCCAATCTGATCCTACTAATTTTGTTAAGAGTGCTTGTCTCCAATTCTGATCCTACTTCATTTTTTTAAGAGTGCTTATCCTTCAATATGATTCTAATTCATACTGTTAGAGTGCTTGTATCAATCTGTTCCTACAGTTCATATTGTAAGAGTAGGCTTGTATCCAAAATCTGATTCCTACTTTCTATTGTAAGGAGTGTTGTCTCAAATTTGATTGTACTTCATTACTGTTAGAAGTCGCTTGTTCAATCTGTTTTATACTTCATAATTGAAGAGTGCCTTATTTCAATCGGATTATATTCATTCTGGTTAGAGTGCTTGATATCCAATCTGATCCTACTTCATATTTTAAGAGTGCTTATTCTTCATCTGATTATTCCTTCATTACTGTTAGAGTGCTTATCTTCAATCGATTCTAATTCATACTGTTTAGAGGCCTTGTCTCCAATCAGTTTCTACTTCATATTGTTAGAGTGCTTGTCTCCATCTGATCCTACTTCATATTGTTAGAGTGCATTTCATCTGATTCTACTTCATTCTGGTTAGAGTGCTTGTCTCATCCCGTTTCTTCTTCTTAATGTTAGAGTGCTTGTCTCCATTCTTATCCTACTTCTTATGGTTAGAGTGCTTATCTTCAATCTGATTCTACTTCATTTTTTTTTTGTTTTTTGTTTTGAAAAACTTGTTAGAGTGCTTGTCTCCAATCTGATTCCTACTTCATATTGTTAGAGTGCTTATCTCCCATCTGATTATACTTCTTACTGTTGAGTGCTTTGTCGCCAAATTTGGTCCTACATTCATACTGTTAGAGTGCTTGTCTCCAATCTGATTCTACTTCTTATGTTAGAGTGCTTGTCTCCAAAATGATCCTACTTATATGGTAGAGTGCTTATCTTCAATCCTGATTATACTTCATACTGGTTACGAGTGCTTTGTTCCTATCCCGATTTCTACTTTCTACTGTTAGAGTGCTTGTCTCCAATACTTATCCTACTCATATAGTTAGAGTGTTATCTTCATCTGATTCTAATTCATTCTGTTAGAGTGCTTGTCTCCAATCTGATCCTACATTATTTTTTTAGAGTGCCTTTTCTTCAATCTGGATTCTACTTCATTACTGTTAGAAGTTTGCTTGTCTCCATATTTTCCTACTTCATATTGTAGAGAATAGCTTTAAATGAGGATGTAACAGGAGATTGGTTAATATACACTCTCTTCAACACTCCTCACCTAGTAGAAATCGTTAAGTTCTGATGTGTAGATTTAAACCATTCCTAAAATCAGTTACTTTATTTGAATATTGTATTAGCCAATAGGGTGTAATGAGTTGGGCTGGATAGAAATAGCTCAAGATAGGGTTTAGGGATGTAATGAGTTGGGACTGGATAGAACTATTTCAAGATTAAGGATAACGTGTAATGAGGTGGATTGAATAGAAACTAGCTCAGATAGAGCTAGGGTGTGGTAATGAATGTGGACTGGATAGAACTCCTCAGATAGAGATAGGGGTGCTAAACTATTCACATTTACCTGAAAACATACTAGACCTATTCGAATTCATGTTGAATAAGTAACTTATATTTAGTGTCACTTTTAATAAATAATCTCGAGCAATGAGTAATTGATATTTCAAAAAAAACATTCACATTTAACCTGAAAACAATTCAATGTTTATGGACTTAGAATAAGTACGGCTATCCTAACACACACACACACAACACAGATTGTTAAAAATTCTTTTAAAATCAATTCAAGATATTGACTTAGATTAAGTTCAGTTACCCTAACACACACACAACACACATAACACACGACCCTGAACGTAAACAATTCATAGATTATTGACTCTAGAGGGAACCCCAGTCCCAGGAAAAAGCATACTACCCTCGGTTGGGGTGTACTGAATTTTCCAAAATGGTTTTCCGTGAATGCGCGTATAGCTGGGATTCTAAACCCCCAACCTCCAAATGTAGAGGGTCTTTCGTGAATATTTTAGCTAATAAATGACTGAACTAAGTTAAATTAAGTTGTCAGGCTACTACCAGGATACTATCCATGAACATTTAATACCATAAAAAACTATTCACAACATACACATACACTGCCACCTACACCTACACTACACCTACACTATAACATACACATACACTACACCTACAGCATACATACACATTACACATACACACACACACACACATAGCACCTACACACGAGGTGATTTTTACTTGTCATATCCTGACCGTCAGGGATATGTGAACCCGCTTTGCTGGATACTTCGAGAGTAACCGCTTTTGCAGTCTCCCCCCCCCCCCCGCACCCTCTCAGCGCGTCTGGCGCTATCAACCTCGAGGAGACCATTATGCAAATGAGTCACAGAAAGCGTACCAAAATAAATTTTTTGTTCCCACTCCACCCAGGTGCTCATCTATCCCTCTCCCAACCCCCTCCCATACCCCCTGCTAACGAATACCGCACAAAAATAAATATTTTATATCGCCGCCCCCCCCACTCACTCACCAGTTTTGTCGCGCCTATCGAGGGCTCCAACCCTACATCCTCCTCCCACTTGTTCTATCCTGTCATCTCAGGCTCCATAAAAAAAAGAGGATTATGGCTGTGTGCTAGTTTTTTTCTCACTTTCCCCTACTAATATTAATAATAATAAAATTATATAAATAATAGATAATACTCCGGTAGCTGTTGATGAGATGGGCGCTTAAGAGCTCGATCACATGGCCAATCAGCTCCATGATAAATTCGACTAGAAGTTTAACTGTTATGACATCTCTACAGTGTATATTGTAAACCTTTATGGTCGATCAGTGTCCATTATATTTTCAGAAGTTTTAAACTTGTGTGATTATAAAAGGTGGAAAGTTGAGCATTTTGTTGTCAATAGCCCTGGGATGTGAAAACCTAGACACCACTGTGAATGTGGTATATCGATACTGTCATCATTAAAAGTATCAGAGAAAAGTATCGATACCATTATTATTTCGAAAGAAAAGTTTCTATTACAGTAAGTATCGTTATCGAAAACCATTAAAACTTTTCTTGCTTCGTTTGTTTGGGGACTTTTGGGTGACTACAAAAGATCTTTTGTTAGTGTGTGATAGCCGTGCACGTTGATTAACGGGTAATAGATGGTGGACGTGACGTCAGGTTCAGGCTGTGTTGATAAAAGGTAATAGACTGGTGGGCCACATCGCCAGTCAGGTATCAGGCTGGTGATAAACGGGTAAGAGATGATGGCCACTCGACAGTCAGGTATAGGCTGAGTATGATAAACGGGTAAATTGACTTGTGGCCCTCGACTGTCCAGATATCAGGCTGTGTTGATAAAACGGGGTAATTGTACTGGTGGCCACTCGTCAGTCAGGATATTCAGGCTGTGTGATAAACGGGTTATAGAATGTTGGCCACTCGACAGTCAGTGTATCAGGCTGTGTTGATTACGGGTGTAGACTGGTTGGGCCACTTGTCAGTCAGGTATCAGGCTGTGTTGATAAACGGATAATTGAATGGTGGCCACTCGACAGTCAGGGTATCAGGCTGTGTTGATACACGTGTAATAGATGGTCGGCCACTAGACAGTAGTTATCAGGCGTTCGTTTGTGTGTTATAAAGACGGGTAATAGGTTGGTGGCCACTCGACAGTCAAGTATTGGTTGTGTTGATAAACGGAGTAATAGACTGGTGGCCACTCGTCAGGCAGGTATCAGGCTGTGTTAATAAACGGTAATAGGTTTGGTGGCCACTGACAGTCAGTGGGATTTCAGGTGGTGTTGAATAAACGGTAATAGACTTGTGGCCACTCGACAGTCAGGTATCAGGCTGTGTGATAACGGTGGTAATTAGGAATTGTGGCCACTCGACAGTCAGGTATCAGGCTGTGTAAATAACGGGTAATAGATAAGTGGCCACTCAACAGTCTGGTATCAGTTTGTCGTGTGATAAACAAATTGAAGAGAACGCTATGTTTATTTTGACGAGATAAAGTGATAGAATGCTGAGTTGCTTCTTGCTTTGTCTGCAGGAAAATGAGTGAGAATTGAGAAAAATAGTGTCATTTGTTCTGGACTCTAGTTAACATTTCCTGCGGGACTGTGAAGATAATTGGTGAGTGAGTACTAATATCAGTAAAAGTATTCGAAGTAACAATGATACTTGTATCGATAAGGAAAATATCGATATTAGTAAATATATTCTATACTTTTTTCACATCCCTAAGCCAGATATAAAGGCGGAGTGTGCGGTATACGGGTGGAGATCAATTTGAGATTCTCGCAAATCACTCGGTCATAGAGGAGGAGGAATCGCCAGAATCACCCGATCCGAGTCTTGATCCTGACAACGGTCAAGCTGTTCCGGTCGATCCAAACCAATCATCATCGAGGAGGGAAATACTCTTGATCCAGGAAGATGAGGGCTGGGATATAACCAATTTTGGGTGTGACGAGAAACGGTGGAGGGAAAAGGAAGAGTAAAGGAAGAGAGGAGGAGAGAGGAAGTGTAATCGAGAAGAAGCCTCAGCATGCGTATCTACCCTCTTTTTTTTTTAATTTGAGAATGTAGTGTAGTTGTGTCTTCTAAGGACTAAGTGAATTTATTAATTTATATAATAAAATTTCAAACATATTTATATTATAAGGTTATGAAATTATATAGATAGGTTCAAAATATTTAATATTGTACCGTCAATTATTATGGTTCTTCAATCACATTAGCTGAGCCAGTAGTGTGTGAATAGGCTATTAGAGAAAAGTCACCTACATTAGCCTGTGTGTGAATAGTATAATCACCTCAAATTCATTCATATGGTGATTCAAGTTTCCCCATATGTAGCCACTAAAATTCAATGTGACCAAGGCTACGGCCCCGTCAGTGATGTTTTGGTTTAGGCCAAATTTATTTTTCTATAAATCAAGAGAGTCCACGCCTAAAATTTACCAACCACCATATTTTCTTGGTGGAGTATGTGTGTCTACAAAATTTGTTTTAAAAGCATTCCTTCTTATCAGGGAGGGATGGAAGCAACTATTGAAACAGTGAACATTTGTGGAAAAATTTATTTTTTTTTATTTTTGTGATTTAATGTCGCACTTTTACAATAGGAATATCTTAGCGCGCCAACCTCCTACTTATGGAATAAAATATTGAATTCAATAAACCAAAAGGCTTCTTAAAAAAACATGTTATTGTGTTTGTAACCAAAACAACGAAACGGCCCCGTCAAAAAAATGTAAATGGATTGATAGACATAGGACTCATTTAGTTTATCCCACTGTTCTTCATTATTAAATGACTTTTCATATAACTCAAAGTACCGGAAGGATTTAAAGGGGGTCAGGGGGGGGGGGATGTGGACTACATAAGGAAGTCAAGAGTTTTTGAACTTTCAAAACTCGAAAAAGAAGTGCCCCTCATATATTTATCTTCCATTTGAGTGGCGTACAGACGTCTTCTGGCATCATTATAATTCTGTCATGCCCTTGTAATCATAAGTTTTTAAAAAAAATTTGTTCATTTCCTTCTTATTTGACAAAAATACTTTCTTGTTTTTAATTTTTTCCTGTGGATAAAAATTTTTTACAAGTTCAGATTCAAATTATTTTTATTCTACATATGAAATGATAAATAAATTAATACCTCTTTATAATAGAAATAAAGAACTTGATTAATATTAAATTAGGATTGATATTTTCAAATACAGTGTGTTTATTTAAATAGTATTAGGAATTGCTATAAAAACGTTAAGGTAAGAAAGTATTCATATAAAAAGCTAGAGAATTTGGTGAATTGAAATTGTCTGGAAATGTTACTAAACTAAAAGAATAGATATCACATATGAACGATTATAAATTTTTAATATATGCCTACACTTACGTTATCAGTTGAATTTTTTTTAGCTAATATGTTAAGTAAAATCAAAATAAATACTTGACGAGAGGTATCAAAGGCATTTGGAGGGCCTAATCATTTTTGCTCAAATAAGTAATATTTATAATGGTTTCCATCAACTATTTAGTGGATGGGTGTTGAAGGGTTACAAGTAACTAATAAAAAATACGTGTGTACTACATTACATGGAAAGGTATCAGAGTAAACTTACGATTTTGGAGAAGTAGAAATGTATCACACCCTTCTAATACATTTTTTTTAAATAATCATTTTTTGGGTTATATATTTGTGTAAATACGGCATGTAGTTACTGTACTCTTAAGCAACCAAGTATTCTCGAAAACCTGGTTGCTTATTTTCTCACCCTATGGCCTGTAATCGGGTAATCAGAGTTGGATTCCTGATAGATGGTGTCTAGCTTTTTTTTTATCTGGAAAAAGATTATTGTGTAGAAAAGTTCACAAATGAAAATTGACTTGAACTTCACAGTTTCAGATTCTTATCTAAAAGTAATTGTTTATTTTTATACTAAAAATTTTTAGGCTGTGTCTGATTTCTTACCAGATATGGTGGATGATGTATATTGTAGGCTTATTTGTATTTATTTCCCCAATGTGATTTTTCTTTATATTCAGCATCATACAGTAGATTAATATTACCACCCGTTCAGTGGTGGAAAAGTCTAAGGAGTCACTATAGTGTTAGAAATTCTGCTGAAGATGGGTTTAAATTAGGTATTTGAATTCCAGTCAGATTTACTGAAGGGTGGTTTTTCTCAAATGGTTCCCTCTCATTTCATTCAAAGTTAGGTTTAATACTCAAAAATTCTTCCTTCCTATCCCTGCCCATTTAGATGTAAATCATCTATGAGTATTAACCTGTAGATGGTAGTAAAATACGTGGATAAAACAACACCATTTACACTTCACTTCATGTCTATGAGTGGTTACACAACATAATTTTATATTATGATATCAATAGCAGGTTTGTTTTCCAAACGATATAGTTTTTTTAATTTTAATTGACCACTTTCAAATAACGCTCATTAACTACTAAATTATAATTTACAGAACTAAAATTTAAAGTGTGATTTTTTATTAAATCTTTGATAAAAACAAAAAATGACCCCTAAACAGTTAAGTTATTATAAAATCAGGAGTAGTTGATGCAGAAAAAAGATAACAAGGTGAAAACATTCTGAGTATTACTAAATTTTAACCCGACTCGGTGCAGCAGATGTAATAAGGCGTCACTCTAGCAATAGATCTAGGCTGCTGAACAGAAACTTGGGACTCGAATCCAGTTGGGTGATTGGGGTGTGGGTGATTTTTACTAAATGTTTTTTCGACTTTCTACCACGCTTAATTCTAAATCCAATTTTTCTCATCCCTTAAAACATTCGCGTCGTAGTCTAGTTATGCGAATAGCCCGAACAAGTAGCAAGTGTAGTGATAAATAAAAAAGCTCCATCTTTATAAGAGGCAGACTACATTATTGGCAGATACCTCTTTATAACCATCTTTACCTCCGACAATTAAAGTACGGCCCTATCTTATGGGTGCTCCATAGTGTATTCGTCAAGGTAGTATGTTATATTTCAAAGTAAGCGAATGTATTTCTTTTTAATTACCGTATGTCTTACTACCGTTGGGCTTACAAGAATATGTAAATAATTTACTCTAATGTGTTAGGGAGAGAAATGTTTAATTTACAGTAATGTTATCTCCCATATGAGTGGAGGGATATTGGTATCATTTAGAATAAAACGCTGGAATACACGCGACCGAAATTTTGAACCCCTATATCATGTTATTGACCGTCGGTTTAATGTGTAGCTTTTTACCATGCGGCTATCGATGGGGTGTGAACAGAATCCAATGCACTGACATTTAAATTCGCCAAATGGCCCAGTTTAATCCCAATGCTCGATGATGGTTGTAAACATTGTATTATAATTGGAGTTAGGTCTAAGCCCAAAAGACGGAAGGTCAAAAGTAATATGACTCGCTATTTATAGTTTTCTCGTTTGGCCTTATCCCTATTCCACTATCTTGTGGCGGCATGGTAAAACTATAAATGGGTGAAACTAAGTGTAAAACATCCACATTCTTTTGTTGTCTCTTCTGAGTGCGCCCTCCCTATTAATACGTTTCTGTTTTCAAGCAATATTTATTAGTGTTTTTTTTAAAAAACAGTTGCATGTCGAGGGACTATTTGGGTATTCTTTGAGATTAAGAAGTATCATTAATAATTATTAGTTTTTTTAAAACTCTTTGAAAAAACACTTAAAAACTGGAAAACTTGAGATCTTCATTGTTCCCTAATTTATATTAACAATCTATTAGGTTAAAAATACTGTTAGGCGTGCCTGGGTCTCCCTACCCTTTGACTTTACTGAATTAATGAATCAGATAGCCCGGAGCTATCATCTATGCATTTTAATGAGGGAAGTACAACTTTATTATATTCTGAATTTGAAATTGACACCTTGTCCTGGACACCTGGTAGCTCAGTGGTAAGAGCATTGGCGTACTAAGCCGAAAGGTCCCGGGTTCGATTCCGTGTCAGGTGTCTTTTTCAATTTCAGATATGATATTTTACTGATTTAAGTTTTTGAAAAAAAATTGTTCAGCTTATTAGGTTTTATTAATGGCATTATTTAAATTTGACATTTAGGTTTATTATTTGTTACTTCCAAAGCATTACACAGTTATTCATAAAATACTCTATAAAATTAATTCTCCTGATTGTCCTAAATATTTAGAAACTAGAAATTAATTATAGTATATTTGGTATATTTGAGTATTTTCAGGTTTCTTACAAATAACTAAATGTAGAAACTTAATATTTGAAAATTTTTTATTCTGTGACACAACATTTATATAGTTATATGTCACCAAGTTTACATAAAATATAAACAATTTGTTATTCAATGTATATTTTGCAAGTTTTTGTATTAAAGTAGGAAAACTATATATTTAAGAACGGATATGGTGTGTCTTAGTTACTAAAATTAAAATAATTTAGGACCATATTGGTTTTGTAATGTTGTCAATTTGGTCGGTTTTGTTAATTTTTAAGGTCGGATGGAAGAGATTAAAAAGTTACAGTCAGAATTTTTCAAGATTTTATGACAAAAATACTTGGGAACAAAAAAATAAAATTTACTTTGGTGGATTTGTCTAATTAGGTTTTTAATAGTCGCCTTCTCAACACTGATTGATTTAGACTAGTGCAATTTTAAATAAGGATTTTTTTCACTTCATTTAAACGAGTTTGTCTATTAAATACCATTATTTCTTTGACAAATATTTAAAAACGGTTGCGATTACTATTTGGTTGCAAATTAAACTTGTATGTTCTACAGCATGATAGTATTTATTTTAAAACTGTACACATATGTACTTGATTGTAGTACTTTCTTTCATTCCCAACTAAATATATTTGATAATGTTCTTCCTTGAAATGGTTGACAACAAGGGTTCAGAGTCTGGAACCTCCATTTGGGCTGTGAGCCCTGTTGGTTTGTAACATGAAGTGGAAAAACCAACACTCAGTTCACCTCGATCTCCCCGGATTAGGGAGCCGCATTTGCTCGGCGGAAAACCAGCCCACAGTTCAACCCGATCGGGATTCGAAACCTGGATCTCCTCTTGGAGGGAGGATGGAAAAACAAGCACATCATCTTCCTGGAAGCGGAGTCTCATTTGCTTGGAGGGAGGATGGGAAAAAACAAACACATCATCATTCGAAATGTACCATGAGTAAAATCGTTCTTCCTGGAAGTGTAGCCTCATTTGCTTGGTGGGAGGATGGAAAAACAAACACATCATCTTCCGATATGTACCAAACATTCTTCCTGGAAGTGTAGCCTCATTTGCTTGGCGGGAGGATGGAAAAACAAACACATCATCTTCCGATATGTACAAAACATTCTTCCTGGAAGTGTAGCCTCATTTTCTTGGAGGGAAGATGGAAAAAACAAACACATCATCTTCCGAAAAAAGTTTTATTCGCGAATGTACCATGAGTAAAAACATTCTTCCTGGAAGTGGAGCCTCATTTGCTTGGTGGGAGGATGGAAATCCTCAATCTCATCGTTGGGATGGGAACCTACATTTGCTTGGAGAGAGAGCGGAAAACCAGACCAAGATTCGAACCACGATCTCCCCTACGGGAACCTACATTTTGGGGAGTGGAAAACCGACCCTCAGTTCACCCTGCCAAGATTCGATCCTCGGTATCCGAATGTACCGCGAGTAAAATCGTTCTTCCTGGAAGGGGAGCCTGCATTTGCTTGGAGTGAGGATGGAAAAACAAACACGACATCTTCCGAAAAAAGTTTTATTCGCGAATATATCATGAGTAAAAACATTCTTCCTGGAAGTGGAGCCACATTTGCTTGGATGGAGGATGGAAAAACAAACACGACATCTTCTGAAAAAAGTTTTATTCGCGAATGTATTATGTAAAAAAATCCTGGAAGTGGAGCCTCATTTGCTTGGAGGGAGGATGGAAAAACAAACACATCATCATCCGATATGTTTTAATTGCGAATGTACCATGAGTAAAATCATTCTTCCTGGAAGTGGAGCCTCATTTGCTTGGAGGGAGGATGGAAAAACAAACACATCATCATCCGATATGTTTTATTCGCGAATGTACCATGAGTAAAATCATTCTTCCTGGAAGTGGAGCCTCATTTGCTTGGAGGGAGGATGGAAAAACAAACACATCATCATCCGAAAAAAGTTTTAATCGCGAATGTACCATGAGTAAAATCATTCTTCCTGGAAGTGGAGCCTCATTTGCTTGGAGGGAGGATGGAAAAACAAACACATCATCTTCTGAAAAAAGTTTTAATCGCGAATGTACCATGAGTAAAATCATTCTTCCTGGAAGTGGAGTCTCATTTGCTAGGATGGAGGATGGAAAACCAGCTCTCAGTTCACCCTGCCAAGATTCGAACCTCGATCTCCTCGGATTAGGAACCTACATTTGCTTGGAGGGAGAGTGGAAAAACCAACCCTCAGTTCACCCTGTCAAGATTCGATCCTTCAAACATATCAGACATCTTAGCTATCGGTACGGCCTCGGAGGAGAGGGACTAGAGCAGGGCTGCAAACCATCCCCCTCACCATGTCGTCAGCGCGCCACCCTTGGGAACCTACATTTGTTTGGAGGGAAGTGGAAAAACCGACCCTCAGTTCACCCTGCCAAGATTCGATCGTCAATCTCATCGGGGGAGGAGGACCTACATTTGCTTGGAGGGGGAGCGGAAAACCAACCCTCAGTTCACCAGGTCAAGATTCGAACCACGATCTCCCCTACGGGAACCTACATTTGGGGAGTGGAAAACCGACCCTCAGTTCACCCTGCCAAGATTCGATCCTCAATCTCCCCCCTACGGGAACCTACATTTGCTTGGAGGGAGAGCGGAAAACAAACCCTCAGTTCACCAGGCCAAGATTCGAACCATGATCTTCCCTACGGGAACCTACATTCGGGGAGTGGAAAACCGAGCCTTAGTTCACCCTGCCAAGATTCGAACCATGATCTACCCTACGGGAACCTACATTCGGGGAGTGGAAAACCGAGCCTCAGTTCACCCTGCCAAGATTCGAACCTCGGTGTGAGTAAAATCGTTCTTCCTGGAAGGTGGACCTGCATTTGCTTGGAGAAAGGATGGAAAAAAACAAGCACATCATCGAGAACCCCTCAGTTCACTCGACCGGGATTCGAACCTCGATCTCCCCCCTACGGGAGAGTGGAAAACCAGGCTAAGATTCGAACCTCGATCTCCCCGGATTAGGAAGCCACATTTGGAACCCCTCGGCTCGCTCTGCCAAGATTCGAACCGATCTCCCCCCTACGGGAGAGTGGAAAACCAGGCTAAGATTCGAACCTCGATCTCCCCGGATTAGGAAGCCACATTTGGAACCCCTCGGCTCGCTCTGCCAAGATTCGAACCTCGATCTCCTCTACGGGAACCGAGCCTCAGTTCACCCTGACCGAGATTTGAACCCTCCGATCTCCTCGTTTTTACGAGTAACATGAAGTGGAAAAACCAACACTCAGTTCACCTCGATCTCCCCGGATTAGGGAGCCGCATTTGCTCGGCGGAAAACCAGCCCACAGTTCAACCCGATCGGGATTCGAAACCTGGATCTCCTCTTGGAGGGAGGATGGAAAAACAAGCACATCATCTTCCTGGAAGCGGAGTCTCATTTGCTTGGAGGGAGGATGGGAAAAAACAAACACATCATCATTCGAAATGTACCATGAGTAAAATCGTTCTTCCTGGAAGTGTAGCCTCATTTGCTTGGTGGGAGGATGGAAAAACAAACACATCATCTTCCGATATGTACCAAACATTCTTCCTGGAAGTGTAGCCTCATTTGCTTGGCGGGAGGATGGAAAAACAAACACATCATCTTCCGATATGTACAAAACATTCTTCCTGGAAGTGTAGCCTCATTTTCTTGGAGGGAAGATGGAAAAAAACAAACACATCATCTTCCGAAAAAAGTTTTATTCGCGAATGTACCATGAGTAAAAACATTCTTCCTGGAAGTGGAGCCTCATTTGCTTGGTGGGAGGATGGAAATCCTCAATCTCATCGTTGGGATGGGAACCTACATTTGCTTGGAGAGATGCGGAAAACCAGACCAAGATTCGAACCACGATCTCCCTTACGGGAACCTACATTTTGGGGAGTGGAAAACCGACCCTCAGTTCACCCTGCCAAGATTCGATCCTCGGTATCCGAATGTACCGCGAGTAAAATCGTTCTTCCTGGAAGGGGAGCCTGCATTTGCTTGGAGTGAGGATGGAAAAACAAACACGACATCTTCCGAAAAAAGTTTTATTCGCGAATATATCATGAGTAAAAACATTCTTCCTGGAAGTGGAGCCACATTTGCTTGGATGGAGGATGGAAAAACAAACACGACATCTTCTGAAAAAAGTTTTATTCGCGAATGTATTATGTAAAAAAATCCTGGAAGTGGAGCCTCATTTGCTTGGAGGGAGGATGGAAAAACAAACACATCATCATCCGATATGTTTTAATTGCGAATGTACCATGAGTAAAATCATTCTTCCTGGAAGTGGAGCCTCATTTGCTTGGAGGGAGGATGGAAAAACAAACACATCATCATCCGATATGTTTTATTCGCGAATGTACCATGAGTAAAATCATTCTTCCTGGAAGTGGAGCCTCATTTGCTTGGAGGGAGGATGGAAAAACAAACACATCATCATCCAAAAAAAGATTTAATCGCGAATGTACCATGAGTAAAATCATTCTTCCTGGAAGTGGAGCCTCATTTGCTTGGACGGAGGATGGAAAAACAAACACATCATCTTCTGAAAAAAGTTTTAATCGCGAATGTACCATGAGTAAAATCATTCTTCCTGGAAGTGGAGTCTCATTTGCTAGGATGGAGGATGGAAAACCAGCTCTCAGTTCACCCTGCCAAGATTCGAACCTCGATCTCCTCGGATTAGGAACCTACATTTGCTTGGAGGGAGAGTGGAAAAACCAACCCTCAGTTCACCCTGTCAAGATTCGATCCTTCAAACATATCAGACATCTTAGCTATCGGTACGGCCTCGGAGGAGAGGGACTAGAGCAGGGCTGCAAACCATCCCCCTCACCATGTCGTCAGCGCGCCACCCTTGGGAACCTACATTTGTTTGGAGGGAGAGTGGAAAACCGACCCTCAGTTCACCCTGCCAAGATTCGATCGTCAATCTCATCGGGGGAGGAGGACCTACATTTGCTTGGAGGGGGAGCGGAAAACCAACCCTCAGTTCACCAGGTCAAGATTCGAACCACGATCTCCCCTACGGGAACCTACATTTGGGGAGTGGAAAACCGACCCTCAGTTCACCCTGCCAAGATTCGATCCTCGGTGTGAGTAAAATCGTTCTTCCTGGAAGGGGAGCCTGCATTTGCTTGGAGGAGGATGGAAAAACAAACACGACATCTTCCGAAAAAAGTTTTATTCGCGAATGTACCATGAGTAAAATCATTCTTCCTGGAAGTGTAGCCTCATTTGCTTGGCGGGAGGATGGAAAAACAAACACATCATCTTCCGAAAAAGTTTTATTCGGGAATGTACCATGAGTAAAACATTCTTCCTGGAAGTGTAGCCTCATTTGCTTGGAGGGAAGATGGAAAAAACAAACACATCATCTTCCGAAAAAAGTTTTATTCGCGAATGTACCATGAGTAAAAACATTCTTCCTGGAAGTGAACCCCCATTTGCTTTGAGGGAGGGTGGAAAAACAAACACATCATCTTACGAAAAAAGTTTTAATCGCGAATGTACCATGAGTAAAATCATTCTTCCTGGAAGTGGAGCCTCATTTGCTTTGAGGGAGGGTGGAAAAACAAACACATCATCTTACGAAAAAAGTTGCTGTCCCAGTAGGAGCGAGAGAGAGGGGGAGAACTCCAACATACTTCAAGGAAGAGATGAGGGGGGTACACTTCCCCACCTACTCACTGTCCCAGTATTCTTGCGTGGAAAGGGGTGAGGGGGGCTATGATGTCATTTCCGTCCTGAAACATGAACCCCCTTCCAGATGAGAGCGAGAGAGAGGCAGGAGCGGGAGAACTCCAACATACAGGGGCGAGGGGGGGCTCCCTGGAACACTTGAGCCAACGGTGCGGGAGGGAAAGGGGTGAGGGGAGGGGGGA
Source organism: Timema cristinae (assembly GCA_039000515.1). Classification (NCBI taxonomy): domain Eukaryota; kingdom Metazoa; phylum Arthropoda; class Insecta; order Phasmatodea; family Timematidae; genus Timema; species Timema cristinae. The sequence goes on from JBCFYV010000324.1 coordinate 46,565, forward strand.
CTTCCGTTCTGAAAGTGGACTTTCCGTCTTACTTCTACTGTATGTAAATATTTAATGGAATTTAAGTGATAGTGTATTAAAAAGGCTTAATTATAATAAATTTGTAATTTATTAATATCATAATACTTATTTTGTAATTTAAAAGGCTTATAAATCAAGCTAAGTTTGATAACATTTTTCGCGTATGAGGATAGCTAAAAACGCAGATTTCAGTGCCTAATTAAAAAAAAAAATCGGAGGCCTGGACACCCCCCCCTCCTCCCCTGGGGATATTCCATACCCCCCAGACACCCCGTAAAGACCTCTGTCCGGATCTGGCCTCAATAAATTATGGTAACCCTACCCCAGGACAGCTTAATTTAGATTACCACTTTTCAATCTATCATGTAAAGTTGCAATTGGAATATTGAATAACCTCGAAACCTCTCTAATCTTTCTACCATCTTCTTTAACTGCTTTGACTGCTGCATTCAAGGAGTCTGAAGTCCATGTTTTTCCTCTGTTTGTAGTCCTTCCCTTGAATTTCGGCATCTATACAAGATAAAATGGACAATATTCCATCAATAAAAAGGAAAATAAGAATTTTAAAATAAATAGTTGTATAGAAATATACACACCCATAATTTATTACATGATAATTATTAGAAGGTAAACGTATTTAAATCAATGAAGGGTAATATCGATCAATTTTTTATGCTGATCGATATTACCCGCAAGGCGTGATCGGTATTACCCTATGTGTAATTCAAAAACAAATATGGCAGCCAAGTCAACCAGTTGAATATATTTGAGATAATCATGCAGACGATTTATGCATCAATATATTCTATTAGTTAGGGTGATAGTAATATTTATTTTAGCTAAATAAAAAAACAACTTACGGTTGATATTGTTCAAGCACAACAAAAGTTTGAAAACTACACAATTTAAATTATCCTACTAACGTCCAAACAACAACGCGGTTTCACTTCAACTGGCAATAGTTTTTGTATTAACACGTCTTGCTAGATAGCAGCACTAACAATCAGATGAAAAAACTATCAGTGCTGTTTTTACGAGGATACCTAAAGTATTTAACATCATATTTTAGGCTAAATAATTTCAGGTCATCTGACTTTTAGGCCAATTGACTTTTAGGACAAATGACTTTTAGGCTAAGTGACACTTAGGCCAAATTAATTTCAGTCCAAATGATTTTGAGGCCAACTGACATTAGGCGTCACGTCTCCACAGCTTGCCCTGACATTTGTTTTGTTTATTTTATGTATCTATTTTTGTACAAAAGGAATAATGTGGTCGGTGGATAAAGCCAAAGGTGTCTTTATTTGTAATTTTAACTGATAAAGCTTTTCATCTGTAGTCAATTGCAAAGTATAAATATAACAAAGCAAAATAACCTAGCCAGCGGCAGCATGATCTAAGGTGTGATTCTTACAATAGACTAGGCTGCGGAAGACGGAAAGATCGGAGTTTGATCCCAATCGGGTGTACTAAGGGTAGTGTTTCCAAAATGGGTTTTCAGTCTTTCTACACGCAAATTTCGCTACGCTTCCTCTAAATAAATCAACATTCCTAATCTCTAAAATATTAGTGTGAATTGTACTTAGGTGTATAACTCGAATGAATAGTAGTAAGACGTGGTCCTAAAGACATTAGCTAAGGTTGAACAATATGAATTAAAACTATAATATGAAGATGTGCCAATATAAAGTTCATGTTTTAAGACCTATTTTATTCACGATTGATATTCAAAAGATAAATTGTTACGCATACTCTAATGTTGCCCAAAAATTTCAAATTGTTTAAAATAATATAAATAATAGCTTAAGTAAATTATTTTATGTAATGCCACTTATTTTATTTATATTCCTGCCTTGTTTACTATGATAAACACCTCCAAATAACCTCAAGGTTTCTGTATTGAAACATTTTATGAATTCCGGATTTTAAAGGGGATATTTCCCCTAATATAACATCTTGATCTTATAATTAGCTACGCCCAACCAAAAGAAAATTTCTTTGTGCGTCACTGACTAGGCGACTCAGTATACAGTTAGGCTGATAGAAATGTTCTTTAATTGAAGGAAGGATTATGGCTAGAGATAATGGGCAACAATATAGCGATTACGACTTACAAACCAATAAGGCAGCGATAGCGACTGAATGATGTGTGCATGTGTGTGAATTAGCTGGATATTTTTCCGACCAAACCAATTTAACCACACTCGTAAATGTATTGTATTATTTTAACAAGAACATAATTAAAAAATAATAATTGATGATTATTTGATCTCAAACCACAATAGTTCAATAGTCGTTTATGGGCAAACAAATTTTCTCCCGTTTTTTCCCTTGGTCATTCATTACTAAGATAATGTAACGAGTGTTAGGTGAAGAACTTTCGTTCCGTAAGATATTAATATAAGTTAATCACAATTAAATGGTTGTAGTCTGTGAAAAATCAAAATATTTTAAATGTATGAGAAGTTCAAAAGTGACCAAATTACGTTATTTTGAATCATACATTTGTTAAGGAAGCATACTGTTCTTTTTATGCCATCATTGTTTTATTTTATATCATTTTGTAGTAGATAAGCTCTCTATTCTGAATTAATTTATTTTTCAATCAAGCTATAAACATGTGTTACTAGTGACCAGTATGAAGTATTATTACATTTAGAAAAGAGAGTTAAGGTAATGGCCCTTTTCATTTGGCGTGTAAATGCAGAGTCATGTGAATAAACGGTTCTCTTCAAGACTGTGTATATGTTTGCAAATTCCTTTTCGGAAACGGTTTGATCATGACAAGAAGCATGTTTATAATTTATATTGATGTTATACTATCTATATACACACCCCCTCTATGATTTTAATATTGATCAAATATCAATAATCTTGATATTATTCAGAAGAAAACCTACGGCCTTAAAACAAAAAATAATAATATATAACACTTTATAAACCTCGATACATTATCTTAGAATAGGTGGTGAAAATATTTCCATAAAATTTCACTTGTTCTTGAGAAAACTGATATTTCCAAACGTATGATTTTCCCGCAAGACCTGTCCGGTAGCTAATACCACCTACCGTTTCCGTGATCCGTCTGTCCTTGTTTTTACGGAAGGATACTTTGGTCGATTGTGAAGCCATGACACGCTTTACACCCTCACACACCATCCCACAAAATAAGTTTTAGACTTGCACTCGTCAGGGCAGGGCCTTAAGTTTTCTGCTCTTTGGTTATTAATTAAAGTCATAAAAATTGTCATTGATTTAAAGACATACTTCAAAGGAGTGAGAAACGTTTCTAACCCCTCCCGTTCCATCCTCTTACGTCTTATATAAACAGTAATTCTGTAAGAAAGTTATATCCTCATGAGTTTTCATTATTCTCCGTTGAAGTTTGAAATCACAGTCATAAAACATTAAAGATATGATTCAGCATTTAGGCTTCATTTAATCTGATTGAAAATTAATTTAAAGCTGCGTATAAATCTGTTTAAAATTCGGAGTTAGATGAGGGAAAGTGTTTTATTAATATTAAGTTGATGCTTAGGAGTGGCACCAATATTATATGTGCGAGATTCAAGAATATTATTTATCACAAGATAAGTGAGATATTTTTGATTTAAACGCGTTGTAGGGTACGGGCTAGACGTTACTCATCAGATACTTTTCAAACACTTATTAAGTTAAAACAAGCAGACGCACTCTCATTTCTTTTAATCTAGATTTATATTATGGGATTAAGGTAATGCAAGATAATAGGAAAAGTTTGACATTAAACGGTGTCATATAGATATTAGATTAGAGTTACTACTAACCACATATCATTTGATAGATTTAATAAGTTTAAATATTTATAATATCTATTATAAACTATATTAAAATTTAAATTATGAAAATAATACATTCGGGGAATGCCTGCTGCTACTCGGTCATAAAGTTGTTGACATCTTTCCTCTTTTCAAGCAATGTAAAATTCAGAATATACAAAACAATTTTACCGGTTGTTCTCTGTGGGTGGGAAACGTGGTTTCTTAACTTACATGACGAGAACAAATTTAGGATGTTCGAAAAAAAGTGCTTAGGAAGATGTTTGGTTCAAAAGAGATGAGGCTACTGGATATTGGAAGGGGGTTACATATTGATGAAATACATACCCAGTTGGCATCACAAGTCATCGATGGTATAGTCAAGTCTTGTAGATTACAGTGCACAGGACATGCGGTGTGAATGGGAGAATCTAGAACTGTGTTCAGACTATTGACTGGGAAGAAACCATTGGGAAGACCAAGAGGTAGATGGGAGGATAAAAGATAGGGATAGGTGGCGTACTTTTGTAGGTGTGGCAATGAACTTTCGAGTTAATAACGCCTTAGAATAAGTAAGGTACGTGAAGACTGCACCCAGCTGTAGCGACGATACTGTAGCCAAATTATGGGGGAGACCATAAACTCTTAGGTAGAATATGTCTAACTCATCATAATTATTATGTAATTGATTCAAAGTATTCAATTATAGTCAACATCAGTGGTTCTTAAACTTGTATGCGTCTCATACCTCCTGGGAATATTTATATAACTGGCATACCTCTTGTATAGTAATGGCTATATAATACATCATCTATATTTATTTGTGTCTATTTACAGTTTACTTTAAACAACTACATGTATTAATAAACACAAAAATGACATGATTGATTGAACAACTTTAGCCAAATTATCAATATTACAACAAGATCGCGATTCACCTCTTAGTTACTAGCAGTGTTACTAACTTTACAATCTGGAGATTACTTGTACAATAATTACACCGCTTCATTGCTTAGGAGTAGAAAGACCGACGATACTTGGGGCCTGGGTTCGGTTTCATGAATTTAAAAATATTGACAATCGTCAATTAAGTCACCGGCGTTGTCACAAGAAGTGAGGATTTAGAAACGAAGGCTGGTCAAGTGGACCGGTATTCATTTCTTCAATTTAGGTTTTATAATCAACACGTCTTAGTACCTGTTTAGTGTACACGTATTTCTATATATTATGAAAAGAATCCAGTCATTATAGCCAAAAGATAATTGAAAATATGGGTTAATACTATAAACAATATCCCGTCCTAATTCATATGTTCATGAAGGTGGCGGGACATTACAATTCGTTTACCTAAGTTGCATCCCCTGATGGCAGTTTGAAATAACTAATGAACTCCATCCTCTCTATAAACCTCTATAATTTTGCAACCTCTCTGTTTTTTTGTTTGTTTTGTTTACCATGGCAATCATTGCTAGAAGCTATAAGAGAGGACTCTAAGAAGATAGAAAAGTGACGCGCTTGTTTTGAGACATGAAATAAATGTGAATGTAAATACAAAGGATTGAATTTGAGGTACGAAGTTTTTCGTTCCATCAGCGAGCGCCGGTTAGATTCAAGGACTGGACCTCAATTTTCTCTCAAACGGAGAAGATTCGTGAGATGAATGAGCGGCTTTGAAGATCTAGAAGTGTGAGTGCTGCAGCAATGGTCAGAGAATTGTATGCAACGTGTGTTTGGCATCATCACCTCAAGTACTACAGGAAAACGAGTGAGATGTTTTATTATTATTGACAGTTCAGGACCACTAATTCGCAGTTACCACCAATTAATATGTTATTTTACTTAAAGGCTCTTATGCCGCAATGTTTCACGGCTTAGATTTATAAATTTTCTGGTACCGGATAGGTAGGACTTTCTTTTAAAATTACAATTGCCACAATTAATATATATATTGTGAAAAAAAAATAAAAAATAAAAAAAATAAGAAAAAAAATATTAGTTGTTATTTTAATTAAATATATATTTCTCCTACTGTTGTATGTAAAAAAAAAATATAGTTCAATTTCATCTAGCTCAGTTGCACGAGGAAACTTAATCTCGGGACCTCTGGGTTTAGATAGGCACTTATACTTAACCTGCCTGCGGAGCTCCGGTAAATCACATATCTAGGTTAACATATTTATATAACATTTGTTTTGTTGTCAAAGTTATAATTATTATATCACAATCTTAATTCAATTTAAATCATTCGATAACAAAAAAAAAAAAAAACTTTTTCCTTACATTTTCAAAGGCAAAATAAAACCAACATATATACCTAAGTCCAACCACGTACAAAATTATGGCACAGAAAGTTTATTATTTACCCTTAACACAATTAGACTTCCTTGAGTCAAACAAAATAGCCACACTGCTCACAGCCACCTATTATTTACCGTTTTTTTATTAAAACCATCCTCAGTCCCGCAATAATATAAGAAAATTGAAACTTCTCACCCTAGACCATCTGTAGTCGAGAACTCGATCATATGTACATATCTCTTTATGTTTACTGAAGGATATGCATGTCCTCACAAACTCTTCAAGTAGTAATCAAGATCCTGGTGTACATCCTTTCATAATCTTAAACTGGTAATAAGTAGTGGAACAAGTCCTTTTTTTCTTCTTTTCTAATGATTGTAAAGTGTTTACATCCCGCATTAATATCACTTCTTTTCAACACCACGCCAATAACAAAACAAAAGAACCTTTCCAATACACGCCAAAGAGGTGATACCATTTAGAAGTAGTAATATTGTTGGAATAGTGACGTATGGATGATTGTAAATAGGGATTATAATTAAAAGGGGATGGTTTTCTTTGTCACAGATTTGCCCCCTAATGTTTCAGAAGTTAGTTTTAGTATTGAAAACTGCTACTGGAACATTACCAGCCATTGGTGCACTTAAATTAGTAGGATTTAAGGTCCATTGTCTAACGACTTTTCCTTTCTTCTAAACTTGGCACCGTTGAGATCCTTGCAGGTAAGGTTGCTCGGAAATGTACATTCATTTAACCCTTTACATATTGGTTTATAGGTTTTGAAGACGCGCACTTGACTTATGTCGGTGTCCTCGCAACCAAAGCGACAAATTAAAACACCTGCTCCTGGGTTTCAACCGCACTACACCAGCTATTTGAGCAAATTCAAATGGCACTCTAGTTGTCCTCCAGGTGAAACATTTGTCTACTACCTTGGGTTTTACATAACTTTTTTTATTTTACAAACATTTACACAAATATGTTACATGGCTAATGCTTGCCTTATATAGTATAAGCTGTTAGCATTCTCTAGACCTACATACAATTGAATTACTAACACAAAACAAAACTACCCTCATTACATTGAAACAAAACCACACTTTAGCAATTGACTGGACATATTAAAATTATTAGTTTACACACTCTTTAACTAAACCAAAATTCTTAAATATTAAATAGATAAGTGGATGGCAAAGGTTAGATAGAAACATAGTCGTGTTACAATATGAGACTCTCCTCTTGCAACTTATGAGACAATTGTTCCAAACAAAAAAAACAACAACTCGTGAACTCATGCCAAATTGGTGTTTCCTGAAATGTACTGTGCCCCCAATCATCTTCAATTGACCCACTAAACTCACCCTAACTGTTTGGGTACCTACAGCCCCCTAGGCTTCTTATTACACCACTGGTCGCGAATGCTGACTCTAATAATATGAATTTCAACTTCTTAAAGTGAGATTATCATAACAATCCTCTGCCAGGTGATTTACATACACCATATGAGAAAATTAAACAAGTTAAAATAATAATTACAAACATTAGTTGATTATATGAAGAAGAAAAAAAACCTTTTTCAAACCCTGAGATAAACATAGACTATAATGACACAATATATTAAATAATATAGTAGTTTGACATAACTATTCAATGAAATTATAGGTTGTTTAGAAATAGACATACAAAATGTTATAACGTGCCCTATCATAAGTATAAGCCTACCATGGAAATACTGGGCCTTTTTCACATAAATATCAAGCACTTATCATAAGGTGCTACACGTATGAATAATTTATAACTTCATAGGGTGTTTTAAAATAAATACTAAGCGAAATAATAAAAAGGACATTTACGCAATGTTGTCTGTTATAAGATATGGAAAATAACTTCCCTCATTCCTGACTGCAAAGAACGTAATGACGGAAACCAGGTGCCACACTTTCTGGGGCCTGCTTATGGCGACTAATTGGTGAAATCAAAAGTTCCGGTGCGTCTCTTCTCAGCTGTTGGGGCTACACATCTCAAGTATACAGTACATACTTGTAAACACACAATCCCTATCATAGGGTAACAATTGCAGATAAAGTTAATGGATTTAACTTCTTTTTCTTAAAATAACTTCATTATACTTAAACTGAAAATGCTTAAAACGTCTTAGACCTCTTTATGTTACTTGTCTGTTTCCCATACATGAATAAAGAATGACCTTGGTTGTGATGTTACTTTACTCTCAGAAAATCCCACTCTCTTCTCTCTTCCTCTAACTATATTTTCTTCTGACATATACAAAAAATAAATAAATAACCTTCAAAGTTTCACCATAAAACATTTAATAATTCTCGATGCTATTCATTTCCAATAAAAGTTGTGTGGGTTCCTGCCCTTTCACAAGTTTTAATATTCATGTGACTATCACAAGTCTGCCCAGTCTAACAGCTACCGGCACAGAGGGACTAGCCTTAATGTTGACGCTGGTTATAACCATTATACATATATTTTAAATACTCACAGGATTTTCTCTCTCTCATTTTGTAGGCACATTCTTATCGTGTAGGTCTTCGGGATGCATCTTCTCTTCACATGGGGTATTTCTTAACTTCTTTGACGTAGATACTTTAACAATTACAAATAATCTATTACTGATTGTCGAAATTATCCATTATAATTCTTAAGTAATAATTGTGGGATAAATTACCCTTTCCACAATACAAAAAAAAAATTTCTCCACACTTTTGTTTTATCTTTCTTATCTTTCCTTAGATTGATACCTGACTTGTATAATACGGTGTGTACCTTCCAACCTTGAGAAAAAAATGCCGCAGGCTATTTGTTGGATGCTAGGAATCGTTCACCAATCTTTCCTAGAGTTTCTAAATTTTTTCTTTTTTTTTGTAGTTTTAAGTGTTTTAATTGTGTAGCCGGCTTTAGATATAATCAATTGTAATCCACATTGTTGTCTTTCCAGGCCGCCACCTATGCAGTGCTGGAAACTCGTAGAACCATGTACCTAATTTCACCGGAGAGGCGGCTCACGAAAGGGTCGACCAGCTCTTAATGTTAACATTTAATTTGCTTTTAAAATAATTGAATGTTTTACTAATACAAGTCTATAATCGCCTTTTTAAGATATTGATATCAATATTGTCTTCCCATGCTCAAATTTGAAGTCAAGTGATGATACTATTTAATTATTTGTACAAAAGTTGGCTACTTCCGTTCTTCTGACTGACAAACACATCGATGACTCTGTTGCTGAAGTTTAGAAATTCAACAATTACATCCTTAAGTATAGAACAAACAGCCAGCGAATTTAACCAATCTTATCCTATGGTGCTCTTGAATCTAATAGACAACCCAAAGATAATCCTTCAACTTCTAACATAAGCTATGGGCACATCGGATTTCTTGACTCCATTTCTTTCTTTTCATTTAGTAATTCTTCCCTGAGATCTACACCAAGGGTGTTAACTTTCTCTTGACATACTAAAAATGCTCCCAGAGTGTGTGGAACCTGCGACCGGTCTGGGCTGCCTACATCGCAGGTCAACAGTTTCCCTCTTTGACAATTACATTTACATCAACTGGTTGAGGATGATGACTAGAACCACGGGATGCTTGCCCTTGATAAACTGGACCTATGTTAGCTGGTACCCTATGTTGAGGGTTCGTCTGGGACGGTTGAAATGGGGTATGGGAGTTACTCCTAGACCTAAAGTCCCTGTCGTTGTCCCCATAAGGGTGGTTCCTAGGTTGGGGAAAAGGTCCGTTGACTGACCTTTTGTCTCTTACCTCAAGGTTATGATGGGAGTTTTCCCGACCTCTACCAGGATATTGGTGCTCTGTCTGGGCACCCCAAACTAAACTACGGCCTGAATGGTCGCGAGGAGGTCTATCTCTCCTCCACGCTTCCTGTGGACGTGCTCCCAGTTGAAACTGTGGAGTAGGTCCTACCCGCTGTTCCACGTTCGGCCTCCTATGAAGTGGGGAACTAAACTGTCCTACTTTGTCCCTACGCCTATCCTGTTCCAAAGCGTCCTAGCGCTGCAGTCCGGCCCTAAACTCCTCCAAAGTGTTGTAGGTAATCCCTACCAACATCTCGCGGTACCGTATGGGTAGTTGATGCGTGACCATATATATCAACTCAGAGTCACTGATGTTCGACTCGAAATTCCTACTTTTACTATACATGTCGGCAAGGTAACCCTCCAGAGTACCTCCGTTCTCATGGTACCTTGACGCATGTAATTTAGCCCTCATTTGGCCCTGGATCTCCACACTCCAAAACATTGCTAGGAATCGGGTTCGAAACTCCTCCCAGCCTGTGATGCTTTCGCGCACTACCGACCACCAAGGCAAAGCGTCACCAGTGAGGGAACTGCCCCCTAACCTTATTTTTTCCTTATCATTTAGTCGACGCCCTTCAAAAAGTTCCTCCAGAGTGTTGAGGTGGCTAACGGGATCCTGCCCACTCCTGCGATTGAATTTAGGGAGTCTATCCCCAAGAGCCCGGTCTCCTAAAAGGGTACACAAAGATGAAGAAAATGGGCTTAAGTCGCCCAGACCTCCTAACCTGACCTGGTCTGACAATCCCTCAAGCTGGTTCTTTACCATTTTTACCTCCTCGGCTGTATCAGTCAACCTCTGATCCAACACCACCTGGGTTTTGGCTAAATCCCGGTTCTTGTCCTTCAGTGAGCCAACAGTAGAGTTCAGAATCCCCAGTGTATTTGTCTGACTCTCGTTTCCTGTGCGCACCTCTAGGCTTAGTCTATTCAATCCTTCCTCTAGCTGTGCGACCTGCTGTTCTTGCTTCTGTGCCGTCAACCTTTGGTTTGACTCCAAGGTCAGGCTAAGCTCATCCCTTGACTCCAGGATCTCTTTCTTAACACTGGCCAGCTCCTGCCTGAACCGCTCTTCAGTGGCCTCAACTCTAACCTCAAAGTCGGCCCTGGTCTTGCCTATTGCCGCTGAAAACTCTTCCCTCATACTGACCGTTAATGAACCGATGTGAAGCATAATCTCACTGCGGGTTTCCTCCTGAGTAGAAACGAGCTTTCTCTCGAGGACTAACTGCCCTTCCCTCATCTCCATTAACAACTGTTGGATACCCGCCATAAGGTCCAACGAAGGGGTACTATGGGAACTTCCATAGGGAAAGGAGGGATTTTGTCCCCGTCTGGTGACGGACCCTCAAAATAAGTTTGGGATGAGTCGTCGCTCAAATCCTCAACCACTACTTGGTCCCTAACTACCTTTTCCTGCTGTGGTGTCGTGGTAGCAGCATCATCCTCCAACCCTACATCAATTGATTGTCCATCCATTATTGTGGGTAAAACCTCAGCCTCATACCTAATGTTTATCTTAGACTGTCCTCTGTCCCTACTTCTAAGAAAATACCCTTCCTGGCTCATAACCTAAACCACATTTGAAAATACTAGGTTGCTCTATCCTCACCTTATCGAAAAGCCCCGCGTTAAGGCGCCACTGTGAAAAAAAAAAAAAATTTAGTTGTTATTTTAATTAAATATATATTTCTCCTACTGTTGTATGTAAAAAAAAAATATAGTTCAATTTCATCTAGCTCAGTTGCACGAGGAAACTTAATCTCGGGACCTCTGGGTTTAGATAGGCACTTATACTTAACCTGCCTGCGGAGCTCCGGTAAATCACATATCTAGGTTAACATATTTATATAACATTTGTTTTGTTGTCAAAGCTATAATTATTATATCACAATCTTAATTCAATTTAAATCATTCGATAACAAAAAAAAAAAAAAACCTTTTTCCTTACATTTTCAAAGGCAAAATAAAACCAACATATATACCTAAGTCCAACCACGTACAAAATTATGGCACAGAAAGTTTATTATTTACCCTTAACACAATTAGACTTCCTTGAGTCAAACAAAATAGCCACACTGCTCACAGCCACCTATTATTTACCTTTTTTTTTATTAAAACCATCCTCAGTCCCGCAATAATATAAGAAAATTGAAACTTCTCACCCTAGACCATCAGTAGTCGAGAACTCGATCATATGTACATATCTCTTTATGTTTACTGAAGGATATGCATGTCCTCACAAACTCTTCAAGTAGTAATCAAGATCCTGGTGTACATCCTTTCATAATCTTAAACTGGTAATAAGTAGTGGAACAAGTCCTTTTTTTCTTCTTTTCTAATGATTGTAAAGTGTTTACATCCCGGCATTAATATCACTTCTTTTCAACACCACGCCAATAACAAAACAAAAGAACCTTTCCAATACACGCCAAAGAGGTGATACCATTTAGAAGTAGTAATATTGTTGGAATAGTGACGTATGGATGATTGTAAATAGGGATTATAATTAAAAGGGGATGGTTTTCTTTGTCACAGATTTGCCCCCTAATGTTTCAGAAGTTAGTTTTAGTATTGAAAACTGCTACTGGAACATTACCAGCCATTGGTGCACTTAAATTAGTAGGATTTAAGGTCCATTGTCTAACGACTTTTCCTTTCTTCTAAACTTGGCACCGTTGAGATCCTTGCAGGTAAGGTTGCTCGGAAATGTACATTCATTTAACCCTTTACATATTGGTTTATAGGTTTTGAAGACGCGCACTTGACTTATGTCGGTGTCCTCGCAACCAAAGCGACAAATTAAAACACCTGCTCCTGGGTTTCAACCGCACTACACCAGCTATTTGAGCAAATTCAAATGGCACTCTAGTTGTCCTCCAGGTGAAACATTTGTCTACTACCTTGGGTTTTACATAACTTTTTTTATTTTACAAACATTTACACAAATATGTTACATGGCTAATGCTTGCCTTATATAGTATAAGCTGTTAGCATTCTCTAGACCTACATACAATTGAATTACTAACACAAAACAAAACTACCCTCATTACATTGAAACAAAACCACACTTTAGCAATTGACTGGACATATTAAAATTATTAGTTTACACACTCTTTAACTAAACCAAAATTCTTAAATATTAAATAGATAAGTGGATGGCAAAGGTTAGATAGAAACATAGTCGTGTTACAATATGAGACTCTCCTCTTGCAACTTATGAGACAATTGTTCCAAACAAAAAAAACAACAACTCGTGAACTCATGCCAAATTGGTGTTTCCTGAAATGTACTGTGCCCCCAATCATCTTCAATTGACCCACTAAACTCACCCTAACTGTTTGGGTACCTACAGCCCCCTAGGCTTCTTATTACACCACTGGTCGCGAATGCTGACTCTAATAATATGAATTTCAACTTCTTAAAGTGAGATTATCATAACAATCCTCTGCCAGGTGATTTACATACACCATATGAGAAAATTAAACAAGTTAAAATAATAATTACAAACATTAGTTGATTATATGAAGAAGAAAAAAAACCTTTTTCAAACCCTGAGATAAACATAGACTATAATGACACAATATATTAAATAATATAGTAGTTTGACATAACTATTCAATGAAATTATAGGTTGTTTAGAAATAGACATACAAAATGTTATAACGTGCCCTATCATAAGTATAAGCCTACCATGGAAATACTGGGCCTTTTTCACATAAATATCAAGCACTTATCATAAGGTGCTACACGTATGAATAATTTATAACTTCATAGGGTGTTTTAAAATAAATACTAAGCGAAATAATAAAAAGGACATTTACGCAATGTTGTCTGTTATAAGATATGGAAAATAACTTCCCTCATTCCTGACTGCAAAGAACGTAATGACGGAAACCAGGTGCCACACTTTCTGGGGCCTGCTTATGGCGACTAATTGGTGAAATCAAAAGTTCCGGTGCGTCTCTTCTCAGCTGTTGGGGCTACACATCTCAAGTATACAGTACATACTTGTAAACACACAATCCCTATCATAGGGTAACAATTGCAGATAAAGTTAATGGATTTAACTTCTTTTTCTTAAAATAACTTCATTATACTTAAACTGAAAATGCTTAAAACGTCTTAGACCTCTTTATGTTACTTGTCTGTTTCCCATACATGAATAAAGAATGACCTTGGTTGTGATGTTACTTTACTCTCAGAAAATCCCACTCTCTTCTCTCTTCCTCTAACTATATTTTCTTCTGACATATACAAAAAATAAATAAATAACCTTCAAAGTTTCACCATAAAACATTTAATAATTCTCGATGCTATTCATTTCCAATAAAAGTTGTGTGGGTTCCTGCCCTTTCACAAGTTTTAATATTCATGTGACTATCACAAGTCTGCCCAGTCTAACAGCTACCGGCACAGAGGGACTAGCCTTAATGTTGACGCTGGTTATAACCATTATACATATATTTTAAATACTCACAGGATTTTCTCTCTCTCATTTTGTAGGCACATTCTTATCGTGTAGGTCTTCGGGATGCATCTTCTCTTCACATGGGGTATTTCTTAACTTCTTTGACGTAGATACTTTAACAATTACAAATAATCTATTACTGATTGTCGAAATTATCCATTATAATTCTTAAGTAATAATTGTGGGATAAATTACCCTTTCCACAATACAAAAAAAAAATTTCTCCACACTTTTGTTTTATCTTTCTTATCTTTCCTTAGATTGATACCTGACTTGTATAATACGGTGTGTACCTTCCAACCTTGAGAAAAAAATGCCGCAGGCTATTTGTTGGATGCTAGGAATCGTTCACCAATCTTTCCTAGAGTTTCTAAATTTTTCTTTTTTTTTTGTAGTTTTAAGTGTTTTAATTGTGTAGCCGGCTTTAGATATAATCAATTGTAATCCACATTGTTGTCTTTCCAGGCCGCCACCTATGCAGTGCTGGAAACTCGTAGAACCATGTACCTAATTTCACCGGAGAGGCGGCTCACGAAAGGGTCGACCAGCTCTTAATGTTAACATTTAATTTGCTTTTAAAATAATTGAATGTTTTACTAATACAAGTCTATAATCGCCTTTTTAAGATATTGATATCAATATTGTCTTCCCATGCTCAAATTTGAAGTCAAGTGATGATACTATTTAATTATTTGTACAAAAGTTGGCTACTTCCGTTCTTCTGACTGACAAACACATCGATGACTCTGTTGCTGAAGTTTAGAAATTCAACAATTACATCCTTAAGTATAGAACAAACAGCCAGCGAATTTAACCAATCTTATCCTATGGTGCTCTTGAATCTAATAGACAACCCAAAGATAATCCTTCAACTTCTAACATAAGCTATGGGCACATCGGATTTCTTGACTCCATTTCTTTCTTTTCATTTAGTAATTCTTCCCTGAGATCTACACCAAGGGTGTTAACTTTCTCTTGACATACTAAAAATGCTCCCAGAGTGTGTGGAACCTGCGACCGGTCTGGGCTGCCTACATCGCAGGTCAACAGTTTCCCTCTTTGACAATTACATTTACATCAACTGGTTGAGGATGATGACTAGAACCACGGGATGCTTGCCCTTGATAAACTGGACCTATGTTAGCTGGTACCCTATGTTGAGGGTTCGTCTGGGACGGTTGAAATGGGGTATGGGAGTTACTCCTAGACCTAAAGTCCCTGTCGTTGTCCCCATAAGGGTGGTTCCTAGGTTGGGGAAAAGGTCCGTTGACTGACCTTTTGTCTCTTACCTCAAGGTTATGATGGGAGTTTTCCCGACCTCTACCAGGATATTGGTGCTCTGTCTGGGCACCCCAAACTAAACTACGGCCTGAATGGTCGCGAGGAGGTCTATCTCTCCTCCACGCTTCCTGTGGACGTGCTCCCAGTTGAAACTGTGGAGTAGGTCCTACCCGCTGTTCCACGTTCGGCCTCCTATGAAGTGGGGAACTAAACTGTCCTACTTTGTCCCTACGCCTATCCTGTTCCAAAGCGTCCTAGCGCTGCAGTCCGGCCCTAAACTCCTCCAAAGTGTTGTAGGTAATCCCTACCAACATCTCGCGGTACCGTATGGGTAGTTGATGCGTGACCATATATATCAACTCAGAGTCACTGATGTTCGACTCGAAATTCCTACTTTTACTATACATGTCGGCAAGGTAACCCTCCAGAGTACCTCCGTTCTCATGGTACCTTGACGCATGTAATTTAGCCCTCATTTGGCCCTGGATCTCCACACTCCAAAACATTGCTAGGAATCGGGTTCGAAACTCCTCCCAGCCTGTGATGCTTTCGCGCACTACCGACCACCAAGGCAAAGCGTCACCAGTGAGGGAACTGCCCCCTAACCTTATTTTTTCCTTATCATTTAGTCGACGCCCTTCAAAAAGTTCCTCCAGAGTGTTGAGGTGGCTAACGGGATCCTGCCCACTCCTGCGATTGAATTTAGGGAGTCTATCCCCAAGAGCCCGGTCTCCTAAAAGGGTACACAAAGATGAAGAAAATGGGCTTAAGTCGCCCAGACCTCCTAACCTGACCTGGTCTGACAATCCCTCAAGCTGGTTCTTTACCATTTTTTACCTCCTCGGCTGTATCAGTCAACCTCTGATCCAACACCACCTGGGTTTTGGCTAAATCCCGGTTCTTGTCCTTCAGTGAGCCAACAGTAGAGTTCAGAATCCCCAGTGTATTTGTCTGACTCTCGTTTCCTGTGCGCACCTCTAGGCTTAGTCTATTCAATCCTTCCTCTAGCTGTGCGACCTGCTGTTCTTGCTTCTGTGCCGTCAACCTTTGGTTTGACTCCAAGGTCAGGCTAAGCTCATCCCTTGACTCCAGGATCTCTTTCTTAACACTGGCCAGCTCCTGCCTGAACCGCTCTTCAGTGGCCTCAACTCTAACCTCAAAGTCGGCCCTGGTCTTGCCTATTGCCGCTGAAAACTCTTCCCTCATACTGACCGTTAATGAACCGATGTGAAGCATAATCTCACTGCGGGTTTCCTCCTGAGTAGAAACGAGCTTTCTCTCGAGGACTAACTGCCCTTCCCTCATCTCCATTAACAACTGTTGGATACCCGCCATAAGGTCCAACGAAGGGGTACTATGGGGAACTTCCATAGGGAAAGGAGGATTTTGTCCCCGTCTGGTGACGGACCCTCAAAATAAGTTTGGGATGAGTCGTCGCTCAAATCCTCAACCACTACTTGGTCCCTAACTACCTTTTCCTGCTGTGGTGTCGTGGTAGCAGCATCATCCTCCAACCCTACATCAATTGATTGTCCATCCATTATTGTGGGTAAAACCTCAGCCTCATACCTAATGTTTATCTTAGACTGTCCTCTGTCCCTACTTCTAAGAAAATACCCTTCCTGGCTCATAACCTAAACCACATTTGAAAATACTAGGTTGCTCTATCCTCACCTTATCGAAAAGCCCCGCGTTAAGGCGCCACTGTGAAAAAAAAAAAAATTTAGTTGTTATTTTAATTAAATATATATTTTCTCCTACTGTTGTATGTAAAAAAAAAAATATAGTTCAATTTCATCTAGCTCAGTTGCACGAGGAAACTTAATCTCGGGACCTCTGGGTTTAGATAGGCACTTATACTTAACCTGCCTGCGGAGCTCCGGTAAATCACATATCTAGGTTAACATATTTATATAACATTTGTTTTGTTGTCAAAGCTATAATTATTATATCACAATCTTAATTCAATTTAAATCATTCGATAACAAAAAAAAAAAAAAACCTTTTTCCTTACATTTTCAAAGGCAAAATAAAACCAACATATATACCTAAGTCCAACCACGTACAAAATTATGGCACAGAAAGTTTATTATTTACCCTTAACACAATTAGACTTCCTTGAGTCAAACAAAATAGCCACACTGCTCACAGCCACCTATTATTTACCTTTTTTTTTATTAAAACCATCCTCAGTCCCGCAATAATATAAGAAAATTGAAACTTCTCACCCTAGACCATCTGTAGTCGAGAACTCGATCATATGTACATATCTCTTTATGTTTACTGAAGGATATGCATGTCCTCACAAACTCTTCAAGTAGTAATCAAGATCCTGGTGTACATCCTTTCATAATCTTAAACTGGTAATAAGTAGTGGAACAAGTCCTTTTTTTCTTCTTTTCTAATGATTGTAAAGTGTTTACATCCCGGCATTAATATCACTTCTTTTCAACACCACCCAATAACAAAACAAAAGAACCTTTCCAATACACGCCAAAGAGGTGATACCATTTAGAAGTAGTAATATTGTTGGAATAGTGACGTATGGATGATTGTAAATAGGGATTATAATTAAAAGGGGATAGTTTTCTTTGTCACAATATATATATACACTCTTTGAGTATTTGAGTCTTAGATATTTAAAATTTCACTATACTTATAATGACTTTTTTTTTCTTTACTTCTATTTTGGTTACATTTATGTTCCACCCTTCTGGTGAGATTGTTGGTCCTTTTTCAAGCTCATAATAAGAGTCATTTAATTTGTGAGTATCACTCAACTCACTGGCGCCCACCCTTTTATTTCACTAGTATTTAGAACTTCACGACGAACTACAGGATTACCGTGGATACATATCAGAGGGTAGGTTTACCTGGTAATTATGTCTATCACTACTGGGCCACATTAAAACCACAAAAATATCCTTCCTTGCTACATCACCGCAGATACCTCGAGAGGTTAGAGTCTCAGTTTTTTTAGGTGCTTTACCGGCTGAGTTTTGTCTATGAGGGAGTGAGTTTTTTATACAGGCCCCCCCCTCTATAAGGTTACACTACCGAGCTAGCCGAATTTTATTATGTATTTTCATTCGATAATTGTACATAATATATCAAAAGTCCCAAACCATTCATTGTACGGACCATATTTACAGCCCATAATAAATGTCAATAAAGAGTTTAAGTCAATATCTGCTTATATATTAGTCAAATTAATAAAATGTTTCTATTCAAATATGTAAATTAGTAAATTACCCCAAAAAAATTCCAATACATCTTTTTCACAAATACAACCCTTTTCAAAAATGTGTAATGTCAATCTTAAACTCAACTAGTTATCCTACTAGTTAGAATATATATAATAAAATTAATAATAAGGGAAACAATTTAGTAAAAATCCGACTTAGTGCATCCGACCGGGATCTGACGGCGATCTCCCCGTCCTTGGCAGTCTAATCCATCCCGGTAGTAGCGTGTAAGACCATGCGGCCACCAAGGTGGACTAGTTATGTTACTGTTGAATATTTCTTTACTAGCCGAACTTAAAACATGGCATCAACCACTACTTTATTAAAGGTACCGTTAGTATGTATTTTCTCCTGTATTCACTGCCCGCCCTGCTTTTGCATGGCTGCAAAATTCTAAGAACTGGCGGCTATTTTCTGGACAACTGCACCAAATATCGGTTCTTTTTCAAACCCTCCCCCACCCTCCTGACAGCCACGTAAGCATGTATTCTATCTAACCCCTAATTAATGAAAATATAATAAGCATTAATCCTATGTTGCTGTTTCAAAGAATATGTTGTATTAAAATACCTCTTTCCCCTCTCGAGCCTCTCAGTCGGCAGAACACATGGGTAGGACTCCACCTCTCAAGGTACTCGTGTTGAGAAGCTTAGTTTAGGTAGGTAGTTCTATAATTCTAGTAATTCTAGACGAGACAAAAGGAATTACCATGGTGGCCTACCTGTTAGATATCACCACAGTGCTGAAGGGTCCTAGTTCTGAAGAGATAATCATAAAAATCTGGGTACGGTACCAAAAAGTATATAGCAATGTTATATGTTGTGTTGGTACAAGGCAAAAATTAAAACTTAATTAGTCTGCACATATTTTAATTTACTGACGCAGAAAAAAATTATGCCCTACCTATTTGACGCCAAATAGTTTATAAATCTAATACTATAATATAAGATTCCAAAGGTAAGTTATATATGATTATTAATGAGAATCTGTGCATTAGAGATGACAATTAAATTATAACAATAACGTAAATACTGATCTTAATTTTACAAGTTGGGTGTTAAGATCTCCTATTAATACCAATAAATAGTGTTTAATAAGATTAGATGAATTAAAATGTGCCTGTTCTCATGCTAACTTATGTAACTACCGAACAAAAAGTCTTAATAAATTAAGAATGATGGTATAACTGTAGTCCTAAGCTAGGTGCTAGTAAATATAAAGTGTATACATGTATTAATCTACCTTTTTTCTTCTTTTTTTTTTCTTTGATAAATAGACTCAACAAATCTGTTGGCGTGACATCTAAATATTTAAAGTTGAATATCTCACACATTTGGTAGTCAGTATAGACAAAATTTATATTCACTCTGATGATAACTAGTACAAACTTCCAATATAAATTACGTGGAAAAATAAGATAAAATTTAATTTTTAATTTCGCGCCAAACTAGTTTTAATATTCTCAAAACCAGAGCGTCTGTTAGTTATTTTTTCCTAAAAAAAAAACTGTTGTAATGTTATCAAAACAATTCAAATAATAAAAGTAAATCAATGTGGCAGCGTATAGAGGAATGAATAATAGTATTGAAATTTCAGTGTTGTCGTTCATGGAGTATAAAAAAATGTTTAGTTGATACATATTAGAGAAGTTGAGACAGAACCAATGTATCAGTAAAAACAGGATCAAGAACTCCGTGACTACTTATAATATGAATTGCCTCTATATCTTTTTGCGCTCTTTGATGAAATGTGAATGCGCAAAACTAAAAGTTATCTTTGTTTGATAGATTTGAACCAAGAGTAGTGTTGAACTTGGTGTACTGCAAATATAACGTATGCTATCGATGGAGGATTTCAACAAAATGAGCAAACCACTTAGTGAAAATATGGGTTTTGCACTCATTAGATGGATCCATTTAAAATTGGAGGACATAATCTCATCAGTTTATCGGACGTGTTGGATCTGGGGAGGATTATCATTGGAGGAACGAGGTATCCACTGGCTCTCATCGCTGCAATGATTGCTATTGTGGCTACTCTCTCATCTGACGTCATCGTGGCTACATTTCTCTTATCCTGAATTAATCATCAGCTTCATTTACATTATAAACTCTTGCTATGATAATTAAAAAGGGTTTTAACATGCGCACATATAAATTAATACAGATATCGGTGTATAAACCTAACGGCTAGTAAGACCCGGTTCTAACAAAATAAAAAATATAGCAATATGAGAACAGTTCTTTACAGGAAGGTGCTGGTAAAAGAAATTGTGAGGATTTTATTCGATATTTAATCAAACACTGACATAGTTTAGGCAAGTACTATTTTCACTTGCAAATTTAGAAAAATTTTAATTTGGAATTTGGAAATTTGAAGCGTAGATATTAAATAAACTATAATTTTGAATAATATTCTACACTTGTAAATTTATTTGAAAATATTTAATTTCTGAAATCACCTCTAAAGAATCTTCCTGTACAAAATGTAGTCTCTACTTTGTCAAAATATGCTGTTACGGGGAATTATCGATTTTTCCAAGCCACCATTCTAAATATTTTTTTCGGTATTAATTTATCATAACTTGGAATTTTGGAAAAGTCCGAAACATCGCCAAGTGATTTACTGTCACTGCTAAAATATATGGTGTAAGTGAACTTTGTAAATAATTTAGGACTGGTTTCCAAATTTGGTCAAAATTTATAGAAAATGTATAGGTCATCTAGATATTCAAATATAATTTTTATAATTTCGTCCAAGGATTTTGGTTTGGAATTCAGAATTGATGCTTAGAGTGTTAAGATTTTTGGATGAGAGTAATCGAGCCAATACTTTATATATTAGTTTTTGAAAATTAAAATATTTTTACTTGAAATTTCGGAAACGGTAATTTTATTTTTCTTGATCTTATTTGATTATTTGGTAGAATATTCTTAATTTAGAATGTGAGGGTTAATTAAATTAAAATTTAGATCGGTACTGGATTCAAAATATCCTCGAGTTTCATTATAATATCGGTTTGTAATTTTTTCTCTCTTGGTTTGAACTACCTGAACTGCCAACTCTTCCAGTGGATTGTCTTTCGCGGCCATTCTCTACCCTGCATCTCACAACATTATTTATCTTAAAATCCATCTAGTTTTAATAAATACAACATAAACTGACAGGGATTAAAACTAGATTACTTTGATTTGGCATGATAAAGCTCTTCCATGTAACTTAAAATAAAGTAGTATCAATTATTTTTTGTTAGTTATTAAGTTAGTACTAATAATATCCGGTAGAGCACACATAAATCTATCACAATTCATATGAAACAAACTCTCTAAAAATTGCAATCATTGTAGTTGTAGCGTAAATCACAAGAACTGAAAACTAAAAAACCTCTGGAGGACCAGTGTTACGAACACGGACAAATGGACTGTATGGTGGAATGGGAATGGGTAGAGGCAACTCACCTTCACTTTATGTTGTCTGATTGGTGTTGTCTTGGAGTAGTCAATTTGATTAACACACGCACACGAATAATTGAGATTGGACCGCTTCCAGGTGAAAGTTCACGGAACCTATAACCATCACTTATGGGTCGATCAAGTCTCAGCACACGACTCACTAAATCCGCGTTCCACTATATATACATTATTGTATCCACAGAGAGACGGGACGGACGGACGGACGGAGTCGACACGACGGAACGGACGAGACGCACGGCAAAGTGAAAGGTTCTTTATTCGTTTATCGTGTGCTTATCGTGTGATTATCCGTGTCAGGATCTAGGACGAGGGACTTCCAACCTGACACCTCAGATGAGGTTCCGGTCTACCTGGAATAGCCGGCTAATCTGCTTAAATTCAACGTTTGAATAGAAGCTTAATCTTTGTAAATTTACTTCAAATATCCTAAATCATCTGTGTACGACGGCAGAAAGGTGAGCATATCCACAAGTGGTCGTACCACGGACAAATTACTATCAATAAGCCAACTGACAAACCAAAAATAACAAAAACCGACTAAACTGTTGAAGGCCCTTCTCAGGGCCAACAACAAACTTAAAAAAAATGGACAAGCTAGCAGAGCTTGGACGTGCACAGCAGAAACGCCACCAAACCCAGGACTGGGCTAGGAATCTTGAGGATGAGGACATTAACGTTGAACTATCAGATAATGAGACGGAGGAATCCGAATTCACTGACGCATCTATCCTAAAGAGGAAACTTCTATTTAAACCAAAGGAGGACAAACCTCCAAAATCAGTCAAAGTTGCCAACCAATACGAGATACTGACAGTTCGTGAGGACGAACCTATGGAAACTATAGAACTACCAAGCGAAAACGCTAGACAAGACACCTCAAACTCTCAAAAATCCAAACCAAGAATACCACCCATAGTCGTAGCAGGGACAGCAAATTATTCCAAAATATCAAAGACTAAGAAAACAACCATGAAAGGGACCTTCAAAATATTTTATAAAAGAGACGGGCTCAAAATCCACACTTCAACCCTCGATGACTTCAAGACCCTACAAGCCTATCTCAAACAAACAGGGCAAGAATATCATACCTTTACACTCCCGAGAGACAAGCCCCTAAAACTTGTCATAAAAGGGCTCCCACCCAACATGCCCACTGACGATATAAAGGAGGAGCTTCATACAATGGGCTATACAGCAACTGACATCAGACAATTTACTTCAAAAACACAGACGGAAAATGCAACACAAGATATCGTCAAATTACTACCAATTTTCATATGCACTCTCCCAAGAACCGATGAGAACTATAAACTTTTTCAGGAAACTTACATCAATAACACCCGGGTCAAGATAGAACACTATGTACAAACACAAAACTACATCCTACAGTGTCATAGGTGTCAAAAATTCGGGCACTCTAAAAACAACTGCGCCAACAATCCTAGATGCGTCAAATGCCTGACGCCCCATTTGACTTCTGACTGCAAAAATAAAAGACAACACAACTCCTGCTAAGTGTGTGAACTGTGGCGGTAGCCACACCGCAAACTACTCAAAGTGCCCTGAATACCAAAAATTGATTGAGAAAAAAAATCGACCAAAGACAGCAAAAAAATGACAAACTATTTACCCTCACACAAAATATGACAACAACAAAACAAGATTTCCCACCACTACCAATCAAAATAACGCCAACAACCAACACTAGCAATGCACCACGTTCATACAGAGACACCCTACTTGCCAAACGGAGCGACCCACAACAGACTAAGGAAGAAGAACAAACGACCGCTTTTGACTTCAAAGAAATTTTAACGATATTCAAGGAGATGAACATTTGTGGTCTACTTAAACATATCAAGACTTACATACCAAAAATTAAACAGGCAGACGACAAAATGTCAAAACTGATGATTATAATAGAATCAGCCACCGACTTCTACTTTGGTGCAAATGACGATTAATCCACAAAATATAATTAAAAATCAACTCAGAATACTAATATGGAACGCCAACGGAATTCTACAGCAGAAGCACGAATTTGAGGAACTATTAGGAACTTACGGAGTTGACTTGGTGCTTATATGTGAAACGCATCTAAAGACAGACCAACGATTTAACATCACAGGACATAATATCTACAGGACAGACAGGGAACACAGAAAGGAAGGAGGTACGGCTGTCATTATAAAAGACTATCTACCGCACTACAGGACAAACATCAACGACACGGAAAACCTCAAGGCCACAACCATATCAATTAGCACAAAAACAGGTCATATTAACTTTGTGGCGGCTTACAATCCACCGTCAAAAATCCTACTGAAACAAGACTTAGACAGTATTACATCATCTGACAACTATTTTATTGGTGGTGATTTAAATAGTAAAAACACGTTGTGGATTAGTAGGATTACCAACAGGAATGGAAGGATACTAGAAGACCATTCTAACGAAGCAGAGTACAACATCATAGCACCAGACACTCCCACCCATTATCCCGGAAACCATCTACATAGACCGGACATACTAGACATAGTTCTAACAAATCTGAAAATAATACCAGACACCCTTACAGTACTCCAAGAGCTTGATTCTGATCATAATCCTCTGTTATGCGAGTGGGAAGTAAACTTACAGCACCAAACTAACTGGCGAAATCCAACGATAAGCACAACTGACTGGAAAAAATTCAAAACAGACCTACAAGAGGCCCTACCGAGGAACCTAGACATCCACACTGAACAAGACATTGACGCAGCCGTAGACCTCTTCACAATAACGCTCCAAGAAACCTACAAACTTAATAGTACGATTTCACGAAAACACCATGACTTCAGAGTTGAACATCCGGAACTAAGCTATTTATTAGCCCAAAAAAGGGAGGCACGTAGGGATTAGCAGCGACTAAGATCACCAAATGAACGCATCAGATATAACCGTCTAAAGGCAATAGTGAAAAGAACCGTAAACCAGATCAGGAGAACAAACTTTAACACATTCGTCACTGACTCAGCTACTAACATGCAGGAAACCTGGACTATAACAAAAGTACTAAAGAGGACCTCGAAAAAAAAAAACACGCCAGCCATCCATGGACAACAGGGGATGGCTTACTCCAGACTGGACAAAGCAAATGCAATTGCTCTAACACTTGAAGACCAATTCAAACCTAATCCCGTACACGATCAAAACTTCAACAGAGACGTCACCAGAGCCGTACACGACTACATTCAAAGACCCCTAACAGATTTACCCGCCCCCATCACAGAACAGGAGATCCAAACCACTATAAAAGCAACTGAACCTGAAAAAAGCACCTGGACTAGACGGAATTAAAAACGAGTCGATAAAGAACATACCTAAAGAAGCAATAGCCCACCTAACACATATATTTAATGCAGCCCTAAAAATCGCCTATTTCCCAAACACCTGGAAAGAGGCCAAGGTTATATCTATTCCAAAGCCAGGCAAGAACGGCATCTTTCCCCAAAATAGGTGACCTATAAGCCTACTAAGCACGATAGGCAAACTATTCGAAAAACTTATACTAACGAGACTAAAACTACATTCAGAAGCACACAAGATAATCCCGGACCTCCAATTTGGATTTAAAAGTCACCACTCAACAATCCACCCGCTATTAAACTTCATAGAGGACGCCACAGACAGTTTTAACAACAGACAGTACCTAATAGCCATATTTCTGGATATCAAAAAAGCGTTTGACAAGGCGTGGCATCTCGGCCTCATCCAAAAGATGGTAACCTTTAACTTTCCAAGGGGCTATGTGCAACTAATCTACAGCTACCTGTGCAATAGAAAATTCCGAGTCTCTGTTGAGGGCGCACTATCGGGGGAAATCCAAGCAGAGGCGGGAGTACCACAAGGGTCGGTGCTGGCTCCCTTCCTATACAACATCTACGTGGCTGACGTTCCGACCAAGACAAAAATGACAATACGACTATTCGCCGACGATACCTTGATTTATACAAGAGAAAATAACATCTACTATGCGTCGTTAGCCGTACAAAGATACTTAAAGACGTTTGAATCACGGCTGACAAAGTGGAGGATAAAAGTGAACGCGACAAAATCCATTGCAATGGTTGTAGCCAGGAAAAGACAGGTGCCACCGGCCAACTTTACTATATACGAAGAGGATATACCATTCAAGGATGACGCCAAATACCTAGGAATCTACATAGACAAGCGACTAACATGGACTAAACATATCACCGAGACCAGCAAAAAAGCAATGGCGTTATTCATTCAACTCTATCCACTGCTGAAAGGAACACAACTAAGCCAACGAACAAAAATCACGATCTTCAAAACTGTAATCCAGCCGATTTTACTCTACGCCTGTGTAGGATGGGGATATGCAGCTAAGACGCATCTCAAAAAGCTACAGACAATTCAAAACCGAGTACTCAGGACGATAACTGGCGTAGACATGCGAACAAGGATTGACCAACTACACGTAATGACCCTAAACAAGACGTTTGCTGAGCTCTTGCAGGAAATGAGAAACAAGTTCTACGAAAAAGCAGGAAATTACGATAATCCCATTATCAGGGCACTAGGGGACTACGATCCACATGAACAGAGGTCATACAAACGACCAAGGCTGGAGTAGATCACTCACAACTTCACAATCAATTCCATCCTTCATCAAGTGCAATATAAACTAATCAAACATGTATTTTTTTCAGGTAATCATTCACAACCTCACAAATCAATTCCATCCTTCATTAGATATATAATTTCATCAATTCACTGTTTTCACCCTCATTCCATGAGGAAAAGGGCTAGCGAATGCTGCCTGTAACTCACAAAGCAATACAGCCCTTTCACAGGTGACCTAGCTTGGCGCTTCTGCCAAGGTGGATATCTTGTGTCGGGCTACAGACAACTCAAACCGTGTATTTTTGTACAAACAATTCAAAGGTACCAATTCATGCAATAATTAAGTTCATGCAACGAGGATAAGGGTCTGTGAAAACAACCTCTAACTCGCATATCAAATCAGCCAAAACTTCCCACTGCTTGTCGATGACTCTATTGACAAGTGTGGAGGTTGGGGCAACAGGGGCATCCCAGAGAGACGGGCCAAGGCAAAGAGGGGGTAAGTCGATAGAACAAATAGAAACAGAAACTAGAATAGTCCAGGTTGTCCTAGCGGCGGAAGTGATCACTTTGTCTGGCCGCGTGGAACCTCGATCGTTTCCGGCCGGTCGCGGATCGAGCCCCGAGCAGATAGTCGGTTGAAGGCTCCGCTCAGTCACTTGTGCCAGTTGGCCGGTGGAGGTCAGAGCTCGGGCTTTGGTGTTGGTGTTTGTGTTGTAGATCATCACGGGTGGCGGTGAGTGTTGACCCATTTGATATAACGTCAACTTGTAACTCGTTACAAACTTTGTAATTAATTTAGGACTGGTTTCCGAAAGTTGGCCTAAATTTATAGAAATTTCTAGGTCATCTGGATATTCATCTGTAATTTTTATATTTTCGTCCAAGGAGATAGTTTTGAATTGTACTCTTAATTGCTAATTTTTTTGGACGAGGGTAAATCACTTAACCCGTCAAACCACCACTTTGTATATTTGTGTTTTGGAAGTTGATTTATTTTTATTGGGAATTTTGGAGGCAGCCATTATCTTTTTTTATTACATTATTTGATTGTTTGATAGAATGTTCGTAATTTAGAATTGTGGTCTTTTGGAAAATTTGAGGGTCCCTAACGTAAAATTTAGATTGAGACCAGATTCCTAAAATTCCTCGAACTTCATTATAATATGTGGATTTTCTTGTAAATTCCTAATTTTTATTTTCTCTTGCTTTGAACTACCTGAAATGCCAACTCTTCAAGCGGATTGGATTGTCTTCCACGGCCATTCTCAACTCTGCATCTCACAAGATTATTGCTTATCTTAGAATCCATCTTGTTTTAATAAATACCACATAAACTTACAGGGATTAGAACCCGTTTACGTTGATTTGGCAAGATAAATCTCTACCAGCTAACTCAAAATAAAGTGTTATCAATTGTTTGGTTAGTTGTTAAGTTATTACTAATAATATCCGGTAGAGCACACATAAATTTATTACTCACTATTCATTAGAAACTAACACTCTAGCAGTTGTAATGATGACCAGTTATTGGCAATTGAGACTTCAGGAAAATACGGTTTAAGTTAACCTTACTCAACTTCTTTATAAAGTATCAATATAATAAATAGATACCCATGTGTGATATTCCTACAGAAAAGACATATTTTTATCATAGAATACCTTGATTAGCTGGCAGAGCATCTTGAGTGACGATATTCCTTAGTATCTTTTTATAAATTTAGCCTCGTATGTGAGGCTCCCGTAATGTCGTGGATAATATTATATTACAGTATCGCTTGTAATATTTGCGTTTATATTCGTTATTAATCTTATCTTCAATAAGCAAACGCTTTCATTTTTTTAAATCAAGCCATGATTATTATTTGTTGCCAAGAAATACGATGTATTACAACATATTATTATAATAGTTGTTTCCTAGATTTACATAATGGTTGTGTTTTAATCTATATAGTTGAAATATCTATTTTTAAACGGATTGTTAATAATTTAAATGAAAATATGTTGTTAATACCAGAATATTTTCATATCACATGCATCGCTATTTAAAACTTCATGGTGTTTTCCTTCACCAGCCAGTAAAAACTTTTACAAATTAAGCTCTCTTCTTCTTTTAAAAAAAATCTAAAGATTATAAATATTAAATTAGTCCTTTTAACACAAAATCGAAATTTATTGTTCATCTGATTGAAACATTTTTTTTAATGCTCTGGACAATTTAAAGCCACTAAGAAGACGATATGATATGGACAATAGCACGGGTTTTCAAGGTCCTTCAAGCTTTATAATGTATGTATTGGTTGATATAAATAATTTAGAACAACATGTATTATTAGAGAACAACATCTAGGCAGGGAACTAGAATAACTAAAGTTTTAATTAACGTCACATTATTATGTTTATTTTCTTATAAACTTGACCAGTTTTATTAATTGGAGCTGTACATCTTTCACCCCAAGGTCACAGAGGGGAGGCGTAGTCATTATTTTCTATGTTCAGAGACACGAATATTTCAGAAACTGCGAGATCTGTATAGTTTTAAAATTATTCTCATAAACGTAAAGAGATAACATTGTAATGGTACTTTGTTGACATTGAGATTACGATTAATCATTTTGTTTTAATGCTCTAGAAACAAATTATCTAGTGCAATCATTGTTAGCCAAAGAATTAAATCCTGAAAACTGGGGATGGTTAACCAGGGAAAGGTAACCTTGTTTTGCAATAGGTGGTAGGTAACCATGAGTCATTTTGATTCACTCTGACATTTTACAATAAACAAAACCTGTATTGTTTAATAAACAGTTTTATTTATTCAAAAAAAAATCGTCACAAGTATAAAATTAACAATAAACACGTTTTACAAACTAATTTTTTGACTAAAAACGACTCATTATATACAATTTACGACTTATCAGCAAATAAATGTGAAGTCCTCTACAAAAAACTAAAAATATATGACTTTCAGTCTTACAATTTACAAAAACAAGTCTTAGGTTGGTGAATACAACGAACTTATCACCAAATAAATGTAAAATCCTCTACAAAAAACTAAAAATAGATGACTTTTAGTCTTATAATTTACAAAAAAAATCTTAGGTTGGTAACAAAAAATTAAAAATTAAACGAATTTAATATATTAAAGATATGAGACAAAAGTAAAATATAAACACAAAAGTAAAATATAAACACGAAAGTAAAATAAAAATAAGAAAGTAAAATATAAACACGAAAGTAAAATATAAACACAAAAGAATAATAATAAGTCTCGGTCTCACTTCTTGCATTCCAAGCATATTTTTTCCATATGCTCCCCGCATACAGGCTTTTGGCAATAAAAACATTGTGATTGCGTCTCTCGCCGCTTTTTGTAATGGCAAAAGCTACAATATACACGGGATACAAGTGGTCTTCTCATATCACTACTTTCATCACCTTGGGTATCCATTAGGTCAGCTCCTCCACAGAACCTTGAACCTTGAACTCCTCCACAGCATCGAATTATACATTCTCGCAGGCTCACGGGGATCTTGAGAGTCAATCTGTATCTCATCCAAGGCTCAGAAAGCTCTTGAACAAGTTGCTGCATGAAGTTGAATTTGTTTAGTGGTTTAGGTAAAACGCCAATTTTTCCACTCTCTTTTTTGAAAAAATTATGCAAATAAATAACATAGGAATTGACTGCAGCTATGTTCATCATATTAAAAAAAAAATCCATTGGCCATCTCTTCGTTTTTCTTCCTGTATTCATGTCCTGGCAAAGCCTATCAAAAACATCCACACCTCCTTTAGTTTCATTATAGTTGAGTATAATTTCCGGTTTCCCACTTCCTTCATTTACAGCTGCGTCATCATGTAGAGTAGATATAAGAGCCACAAGTTTCTTCTCGGTTGGTTTATAGGAAACAGCAGCCATGGTCTCAGAAAATAAAAAGGAACTTGAGCCCACCTTTCTTCCATTAAAATTTTTATCAGTAAATTCTCTTGGGAATTCAGATTTATCTTTTTTAATTGTACCAATCATAGTTAGCTTGTGTTCTTTCAAAAGCTTTTCTGCCAACGGAATACTGGTAAACCAGTTATCCATGGTTATGTTCCTATTTGTACCGGATACAGGTTCAACTAGGTTGAGGGTAAAATATGTTCCCGCCGGTTGGTTGCTTGGGTTCGAACCCTTTCCAAGGTAAGGGCTGGCATTGATCATGTACTTTGTTGAATTGTCACAGAGCATAATGATTTTCAAGCCGTATTTGTTGGGCTTGCTGGGATGTACATCCTGAATGGGCATCTTCCCCTGAAGCCTACAAGTTGCTCGTCTATGGTCAAATACTACCCAGGCTTATAACTTTTTTTACAGTTGGAAACTAAAATTTCCCACAGCTCGCTTATGGGGGCTAATTTTATGTTCCTTTGTTCCCTGGTATCTCGGTCATCAAACCTGAGACACCTCAGCAAGAACTTGAATCGGGAATCGGACATTATAGCCCAATGCTTGTCTCCACAAAAGGTAGGGTTGTGTAGGATGGCTGTATGGAGGTGATTATTTTTCATCGCTGCTGCATTATAAAGAGATCCAAATAATGCCAGAAGTTCTTCTTTTGTAATTGCTGCAATTGTGCTTTTGTTTGGTACCTTGTACTTTTCCCTTAGAGTTTCAATTTCCTTGTTTATATATTCAAGAATAATATCTAATATATTATCTGTGAATATTTTTTTTAAACATTCGATTGGTGATTCAACGAGCAGAGCATTGTTAAGTGGTCCAGGCGCAACATGAATAATATTTTTTGACCTAGTTTGCCCTTTGAGGAATTGATTGGTTGTGTCGACCAAACATAGCCATTTTTTCCAACTAAAGTGACTGAGTCCCGATTTTCCGTCACTGATCCAGAGGCAGGGATTTCCTTAGAAGTAGATGACGTCGGTTTTGAGCGTGAGCCTCCTATTTTAGACTTCTTGGCCGGTTTTCGTTTTTCGCTCTTCTCATCTCGAAGCTGTTCCTCGATATATATTGTCAATTATCTCATCATCATCCACAAGATCTTCTGCAACTGGTTCATAATCCGAATCAGAATCCTCATCGGTAACATTTTCGAGAATATCTTCAGCTCCTTCATCATCGGATTCCAATGTAAAAAGAATATCATTGATTTCTTCATCTGTCATAATCCTTTTTGTATCGATCTTGAATTCTAAAAAAATTAAAAAAATCGTCCTTTATACATTGCAATTACAATAATAGTTTAGAAAACCATGATTGGAGAGAGATAGAAAAAGAGGCATGGCAGGTCTAGGAAGAATTAAAATTCGCTACAAAAACTTATGCTATTATCGGTAACCATGAACGAAATGACTCACAGTTTTCGATTCTTATCGGCAACCATGAACAAAATGACTCACATAGATTTTACATGCAGTGGCAGCCATGCGTCAATTTGACTCACTGAGTATTAGACGAAAACACATTACCTTGTTTGAGGAGTAGTCAGAGACCTTCCCACCGCGTCAGCTGCCAGTAAATCGACTGCTTGTCGACTGCTTGTAGAGGACCTTGAGCCTGGTACAGGTTGGCGGCCCCCACTCGGAATACCATCCCCACTACCCTCACAGATGAGTCTATATGACTCAGGTTACCTTTCCCGGGTTAATGAAAAGTAATTGTTTGGAACCAAAATAACATTACAGCCTCCTGCTCCAGATAACTTTTTGAGTATGATTTTCTGAAACTGTGCAAAGTGTGTGGATCAAAGTGTGTCTGTAGAAAAATAGGTTTATATTATAGCCCCATTCAGCAGTGGCCCCTCCCAAGTGTACTTCACGCACAACACAACATGCCACGAGAAGAAACAAAAACAGACTAAACGAGCAAACAGTGTGTAGGCTCGCACTAGGAAGTATCATGAGGCATGCTGGGAAAGCGTGACGTACATCCGTTTAGAAGGCGATGATGTGTCCAGAAAACTATTGTTCTGTATCCATCCACAACATGCTCGAACATTCTACCTCCGTCTAGTTGCCCCTTCCCCCTCTTCCTTGGTGTGTGTTCACCTCTTGTTTTCTCTACCCCTCTTCCCCCTTTCCGAGTCTGAATATTGAACGTATATAATGATGTAACTCGTATTGGTATACCACTCTCGTCAGGATCCCGTCCTTGGACACATCTTAGTGTCAAGGACGTTCATAATGTATAAATTACATTTCAGGTTTTATACTCTCAAAATTCCTTTTCGACCATAAATATTGTTATTTAAATTAAATTATATAATCATAGTTGGGAATAGTGTATTTAACCTTGATTTAGTTGTAAATTGGCTTAATTATGGTAAATTATATTTGCAAGTCTGTTACATTGGCAAAAATAAAAGCGAAGTCCCCCCTCTTTTTTTTTAAACTCAGGGGTTAGCTGCTCTTTCTCATTATAATATCAAGGATAGGGTAGTGATTATTCCTTTGTTAGTTTTGAGTTTGAAGTGGACTATTAATGCACGTAATGTATACCCTGTATGGGGTAATATGTCATGTTTTTTTAAATGTTAGGTTTAGGCAAAATAGAAAACTTAGAACCCATCTGGCCGTATAATTAGATTATGACTCTTTAAATTTTGGGGCTTTTCCCCTTTCGTAATATGTGGTATTGTGTTAACGTATAGTTATGTTGACAAGAAAGACTATTACTGTACTTGTTATAAACAAGCTTTAATACTATTGACGATGGTCACTGAGGCCTGTTGTGATTAGTTTTATAATGCTATACATGTGTATTGATATTAGTATTCAAATCATCTAGGTGATTTTGCAGACCCTTCGTTATTATTTTTCTAATAATTACTATATATTTATAGTTAGCTTTTGGACGTTTAGCAAGACCTATTGTCATATTTACAATATACTTTATATTATATATATTTATATTTTTCCTTTAAATCATGAGGGATTGTTAAAAGTAAACAATTGGAATTATCCTTTTAATATACAGTTATGTTCATAAATTTAATATTAACCTTTGTTTATCATACTATCTTTTATCTACTGTTTATCAAAATAAACTATTTAAAATCTTATGTTAATGTCTAATTTCTCTTATAGTATTCCAATATAGGATCTAATTGAATGAAATATGTCCCGTCCTCCCCCCCTGATTTTGGCTAAATTTTGAGTCCACTAAATGATATTTGTAAAGTGGGTTCATGGAAGCAGGATGACCTATATGCCGGAGTACGGCCTATTTGTCATATGACTATCCTATTGGCTCCTCTGCAATTATTGTTTGTTTTTGGTATTTTATATTTACATTGTGTACCCGCCTTTATTCAGTGGAGAATAAGGGTACTGTCACAAGGTATATATATGTATAATTGTTATTATCTTCCCTGCGTCTTACTAACTGTTCAGGCTATAAGCAAATGCTAGCTTGGTGCTAGCCCTATTGCATCACACGGCTCATTCTCACAGCTAAATAGTGCATGGAGAGTGTTATTAATACTACTTGAAGAGCAACCAGGGACAATGGTCTTGTATCGTTGTATTTCGACGATAATCAGAGTTGTTGGAGAACAACAACAGTTTTTCTCATCTAAGAAGAGTTCGGGGTTGGTTTATGTCTCCTACATCCCATCCTCCCCATTCACTCCTTAATGACATCAGTTTTGGCCTAGATTCCTGAAAGAAAAATGTTGGGTGCTCGGAGAAAGAACCGAAAACCTAAGTTCTGGTTTGATCCCATATATCTTGAAAATAGGTTTGAGGAGAGTGAGAATTAAAATGACGACTCACCTAATTTATTCCATTTATAATTAGAGTGAGAAAGAGATAGATTCATTCTCTGCCCAAAATCACTCCAAAGTATGCGCAGAGAAGTTGATCCTGGAATTCCAAATTGGCGCAGAAGCTCTATTTATCTAATACTCAAACAATTGGCTTGGTGAAGTTCCTTCAACATTTTATGACCCTAGCAAGTTGCTATTTATAAAGTGCCGTTAATAACTTATTTCAGAAATATATTTTTGTTTTAATCCTTCTCATAAAAAAGTTCCCTTTCTTTGTACTCATGCTATTATTATTTTTTCTTGTTTCTTAGGTTTGAAGACATAATAAAAGATGTATACATATGCAAGGGGAGTGAAGACCTTCCCATGTCATATATTGTCATTGCATGTTTACATAATCACATCAAGAAAAACTGGATTGCTTTTAAACATTGACACATTAATTAGAGGTACTGTACTGTACATTATACATATGGCTCATAATACAGTCTCGCGATGTATTTTTAATGACATTATGTTACCACTCACACAATTTGTAAATTTGTTATAGTTTATAACTCTGTCTGCAAAAGAAGAATAGTTATTATATTGTTAGTCTCAACATACTGGACAAATTTACCAACACAATTCAAATAAATATTTGTACATTTATAAATAAATTTTACTAAACATCGTGTTTAACAATAGCTAACATGATAGTTTTTTCCCCATTGCAACAGAACATTTTGTGTTAAATTACTAAATTATGTTACAATCTAAGTAAAAATGTACATGTTTTAAAAGCTACTAGTTTCCACTACATATGTGTGTTAGGGTTTTTAAAATAACTAACAATATATTTTATTGTGAAATTGTTACTTCATTATTTACAAACATGGCTAACCATAGTACAAGCAATAAAAAATTTAACATTTCATTTGAATTGGTTATGGATCTCAACAAGTAGTTAACTAACTGAACTATCCATTGTTCGATGTATCAAGTGAACACTAATATTCTCAAATTCTTCACGAACTATCTATGTCACCATAACTAAAACATTTACTCAGCCTTTCTGATTAATCTGCAATTTATATTATAAGAAACTTATTTATTTATATAATATTAAAAGTAAGCCATTAAAAAGAATCAAACAAATTAAATTAATTGCTCTAAAATTTATTATAGACTATTTTCTGAATATTCGGATTAAATTGTTTTATTTTATTTTTAATATTAGAAAATAATTATTGTAAACGAATATCTGGTTTTATTGATTTTGGTGACGTATAATAAATGATGAATCAAAAATCTTTAAGATTTTATCGATATCTTTATTTTGAAATAAATTTGTTAATTAGCTAATTTGGCTAATTTAGGAATCAGTAAATAACTATATTGTCATCACATGACCAATTTTCAGCATTTGTGATGTATTTCGAGAATCTTACTGTAGACATTTTTTTTTGTAGAGCGGTATTCACATCCATTTAAGTTTTATATCTTTACGGAGATTTTTCAAGCCAGCTTATATTTTGATTCACTTATAATACGTTTATATGGAGACTTATACAAGATTATTAATCTATTTTTAAAATGTCAATATAACGTTTCAAAATTAATCATTTGTAGAAGCCTATACAATATATATTTTAGGTATAATAATATGCGTGACGCGTGTTAATAACTACATACACAAATCTATTAGCATATATACTTGTACATATTTATAGACCCCCAAAACTAATTAAATGTACTTCAATCTGAAGAAAGATTTAAAGAAATTTAATAATAAAATGATCCAGTTTCACGTCAAGGAGCATTTATTTGAAATCAAATCATGTTTTATCAAACCTTAGTTAGAATTTAATTTTACAAACTATTTTTATTCTATGCAGGATAAGATTGTTTATTACCTACTGGTATTTACATAGACTAACGCAGAAATAATATTTAGGAGCAGCCAGACATAAAATTGTTGCCATTTAACCACAACCACCAAAGGTAGGTCTACACATTTCAAACCTCTTGGAGAACGACTAAGAACTTGTGAGGCTATAATGTTAAGGTAGTGATGTTACC
This sequence comes from Timema cristinae, assembly GCA_039000515.1. Taxonomy (NCBI): domain Eukaryota; kingdom Metazoa; phylum Arthropoda; class Insecta; order Phasmatodea; family Timematidae; genus Timema; species Timema cristinae. The sequence continues at coordinate 83,449 of JBCFYV010000324.1, forward strand.
ATAGGATGGCAAGAGGGGCAGTGGGGTGGGGGTGTGGGGGGGGGGGGGGGGGAGAGTGGTGGTGGTGGAAAGCCAATACAGATTCTGCAAGAGCTTATCTTATTTTGTTGGTCCTTCATAACAATAGCTTCTGTGGATTTCCTTTTTACGAGTACAATCAGGTGATTCATAACAATAGCTTCTGTGGATTCTTAGCTAAATTTTTACGGGAAAATTAACTACGATTGATATAAATTGTTTTAATAATGTTAGGTAAGATCAAGCTAATACATTTTGTTCGGATGGAATGATATTTATTTGTTTGGATATATATTTTTGAGTATTCCTACACTTTAATTACACAGCAAGGAAAAGGTAATTATATATTTTTTTTATGTTTCTAATAAATATTAAACACGTTTTAAATTATTGAATGTCTCATCATGTACCAGTTTTTGTAAGTAAATACTGTACACATGTATGGTTTTTGTATGTAAATAATTTAAATGACAAAATCTCTATTATTTGAGTTGTATGTACTGTATATATTTTACTAGTTTTCAATTTACTATGTATCGACTTTCTATTAGGTGTTTAATCCAGAGAAAAATAAGTATGATAATTTCTCTCATTCCTAGAAAATCTCATAAGTGTCCAAAACTAAATTGTTAATATTTTGCATGGGCCAAATAGTTATACTAATTGAAAATAATGCTAAAAATCCTTTATAAATGTGGAAAATTCTAAGTATATTTGGTTCCAGTTTTTAAATAAAAACGTGTAATATCTATCGGTATATAATATTTATAAATATACATTGCATTTAAATGATATAAACACATTATAGTTACTAATTTGTATCACGAAAAGATGTTATTCAATGTGTGTAATAAAACCTACATACGGAATAACATTTTGAACCTGAACAGTAATATTAACAATATTAACAATATTACTGTTCAGATTTATTTCAATCAACCGAATTTTTTTTAAATCTCGAAACACGTTTATTTTGATATAGTTTATAAGTCTTACTCCGTCTATAATAATTTATAGAGTATGAATACATTATATTATTATTGCTTTACATTTATGAATGAATATAGCTTTTGTTGAAACTTTAGAATGTTAAAAGTGATAGTTTTGTAAGTATAGTTAAAATGTTATATTTATGACATTTTTGAATAAATGATTTTCTAATATCTTTGAGAAATTACAATACATGAGTGAAAGATGAACTAGATAATTATATTGATTATAATTATATTGTTATGAAGATTTTAATGTTCATATTTGGTTTTGTAGATAAAGTTTTTGCTCCTTTTTATTTGACTGTACCTATGGGTTCGGTGACATTTCATTTTTAAATATATGTTACAGGTCTCTACACTAATATACACACATTATAATCAAATGAGTTCAATCTTTCCTCGATCAGCTACTCTACAGGTCAGAATACTACGTAACTCAAGTTGAGCAACCACATTGATGAAAAGAAAATTTCTTTGTTCAATCGTTTGTGCTCCATGTGTGCTGATATGTGCCCAAACATGAAGATTTGTTCTCTCAAATTAGACTAGTCTTAAAGACTAGTCCGCCATATTAAATGTTATCTACAAGGCAGGCGCGGAGGCGCGCGCCCCCCAACCCCACGAATCCCCAGTTCCTTTTAAAGTTATTATTCGCACTCTCACGACAATTTTATCTTACCATAATAGTTTCAAGAAAAATATGATTTTGATTTAAGTAATAGCAGGCAATGTTTTTAAAATGGCATGCGGTTGGGCGCGAGGCGCGCGACGGTCAGCGCCTGACATATATTGAAACCAAACCTTCCCTCCCCTTAACCCGTTGTCCTCCTCCTGCTATAGCTAGCTAGCATTGCTTATTCTTATTTAGAAGGCGCACTCCTTTACGCGCCCTAAGGTTAGAGCTTGTGAAATGTGTATAGCGTGAACCAGCAATAATTGTTGTCGGTCATCCTGCGTGCTCCTGCATCTTGAGGATGTGTGTGGCGTGTGTGTTTATAATAATATTATGTAGGGTTATTTTAGGATAATGTTTATTTGAGTTATATGTTTTAATATTTTTTTTAACTAGGCTTAATATGAATAGTTCAATTCAGGAGCTTAAGACAACGAATATTGCAAGATTAATTCTTGATTAAAAAAAAAGAGAATTGAATTCATCAGGTATGCCATGTCCTGAATTTTGTATGGAACAAAGTGAAAACATACCTACCTATATATGTATGCACATTACACAGCTGCAGAGTTTCTACAACACATCCACGTCCTTTGGGGGTAGTTTATTTATTTTTTATCTTTCCATGTTGTTTGTGATATTAATTTCTGAGTTTAGCTAAATGAATATTTAGCAAAACATATTCCGAAATTTGTGTGTTCTTTTAAATATATTATTTATAAATAATTTATGAATTAAACAAGCTGCGCCCTCCAGCTTCTAAAGTGACGAGCCGCCACTGCTACAAGGCCTAGTTTCACAGCACAAATGTTCATGTTTGAGTACATATGAGCACAAACGAAGCACAAAGAATTGAACAAAAGAAATCAGCAATGTGGTGACCTAACTTGTAAAATGCTTCTATAGATGATTAATTTATCGTTGATATTAGGTTGGACAGATATATTTAGTTTATCTAGTTGCTCAAAACAAACTACGGAAATAATAGGTAATTAATCTTAGCAAAGTACATTTAGCTAAGCAGCAAATATAATTTTAAGGTAAAAAAAGAGCAAGGGACTTAACAACTTTATTATATAGCATTTTATATCGAATTTAAAAGTATGCTGTAATAGAATTTGATACATTTGTTAGAATCTGTAATTTTATAAATAACATTTGAATAACAGATTAATGAACAACATTATAATGACATCAAGACTGAAAAAAACCAGTCTATTATTTCACACATCTAAATAAATTAAAACACACATTATTTAATTTATATCCAAGTATATGCTAAATTTATGGTTTATTGTTAAACCCCATTAGGTTGAACTCATAAAATTTAGATGAAGATGTATGTCGGCCTAAACATGATTTTAAACAATTACCTTTACTCCTTCACCTTAAATACAGGGTTTGGCGGAAACAGCTGACGGTTTTAAAACTGTAACTACACGCACTTCCACTAGGAAGAGATGCCACGCTTGTGTACTATAGTAAGACTGACCTTGGAGTTTAGTTTGCCATGGAGCGTTGGAGTGTGCGGTACCGTATTGCCATGGTTGAGTTATTTATTAAAACCAACTACATTACTGCTACACAGTGAGACTTTCAGTGACAGTTTAACCGAAGGGATGCACCATCACCTAACTCGACCCTTCTCTGGGTTTCAAAATAAAGAAAATAAGTTATCTGTTAAGGATAAAAAACCACAAGGTAATCTATGATCTGTTCAAACAGAAGAAAATACTACTCCAGTGTTAGATTCAATCACCCGTAGTCTAAGACGATCAATAGTCAAGCATTCTACTGCTCTCAACCTGTCAGATCGATCTGTTAGACGGATGATTAAGGATTTAAAATCCAATTCCTACAAAATTCAAGTGGTTTATCTTATTTATGCACAAATAAACATTAAGAATAGATAATCAACAGTTGTAGAGTTCTGATAAATTTACTGAACGAGAGCCCTGATATGCTGAACGATATTTTTCTTCAGATGAAGCTCATTTTCATCTTGATGGAGCAGTCATTAAACAGAGCTGCCGTTACCTAGTCGCAGAAAATCCCCAGGAGATTCATAAGCAAACTTTGCATAATGCAGTATGGTATGCTGTGTCATAATTGGACCTTATTTATTCAAAGGAGATGATGGTCAAACAGAAGCAGTCAATGCCGATCGATACACAAACATGATTCAAGACTTGTTGGCGCCAAGAATAAACACTCTCCCTCAACGGGAGTCTCTTTGGATCCAGCAAGACAGCGCCACAACCTACACATCTCCTGTCAGGATGGCTACCATCTGCAACTTGTCCCAAGGTCATGTGATTTCCCGATTCGGAGACATGAACTGGCCATCCGGTTCACCTGACCTGTCTCCTGCTGACTTCCTTTCTTAGGGTCACTTGAAGGGTGTAGTGTACAATACACAGCCAGCCGCACTCAACGATCTAAAAACACGTATATTTGAATAAATTCAAAACAAACCTGTTAGAGCAGGTGAAGATGAGTTTCAATAATCGGATACAACAATGTGTGCAATCTAATGGAAACCATCTTATGGATGTGGTTTTTAAGAAAAAGTAAATAAAAGAGGAAAAATAAAATCTCCTTGTTTTGTTGTGTTAAAATATGGGGTTGAAAATGTATATCATTGTTGTGTTATTTTAATATTTATTTTTATAACCGGTCAGGTATTTCTGCTGAACCCTGTATCTAGTCAATTTTTTCTCAATTTGAGCTGGTGTACAAAAATAAAGGGTTAAGCCACAGTTGCGTGTCTGTCGGTATTGTTATGGATGTAGAGAACAATGGAAATGAAAATAACTTATTACCTACATAATATCAATTTTGTTTAAAACATAAATGTGGATTCATTACCTAATTCGTTTATTTTTTAAATATAAAACGGCATTACTATTGAGTGAATAGAAAAACAATATTCTTTTAATTATTCTATTTGGCTCTACTTAGTGATATATATTACAATTTACGGTTTTGACCAAAACTTAATCAGTGAGTTTTGTTGACATCTAAATGGACCATTTCGGGAATTCAAGAAAAATCAGTTCATTATTTAGACGTTGTAAGTTTTCATCTTTAATGTGAAGGTAGTTTGTAATAATACTATTGACACCAACAATAAAATCCTCAACTATGCATAAACACGAATAACAATCATTTGTTCACTATTAACAATAACAATTTTATTAATGTATATCATATACAATCAACGATGACAAACATGTAAATTTATATCTGAAATTGCATCAAATTATCAAACAATTTAAAATATAATCATTTAACAAATGAAACGACTATGTTCCTGAATCTCAGTTGAGGAAGCTGACAGTGGATATATAAACAAGTACGTAGTTTGGAATAGTCCTCCTTCTTATTCAACCAATGCAGTGCTTTTCTGATTTTATAACTTTGATTGTAAGCAGTTTAAAAATGCTTACCTCTTCCACTCCCTGGTTTCTAGTCCACAGGATGTTTACCCCTTCCACTCCCTGGTTTCTAGTCTACAGGATGTTTACCAATTCCACTCCCTGGTTTATAGTCTACAGGATGTTTACCAATTCCACTCCCTTGTTTCTAGTTCAGTCTTGGCTATTTACAATTTATTGACTCGTTCCAGTTTTTAAGCACATCTCTTGAAAAATTGGTTGAACATTTGTTGCATGTTGGGAGAACTCAATTTAAAATACTCCATGAAAATATCCCATTTTATAAAGTAGATCTTCTGCTACGAAAAGTTGTGTTTCCTTACGACTACATGGATTGCAGCAGTAAACTGAAAGCTATTCAATTAAAAACAAAATCCTCATTCTATAATCAGATGCACCAAGAAAATATTTCAGAAAGTGACTACGCTTATGCTAAGACTGTGTGGGAAAACTTTGAAATGAATACTATGGGTGATTATCAAAATTTATACGTTTTAAGTGATTTTCTACTTTTAGCAGACGTCTTCGAATACTTTCACTCTTTGTGTTTTGAGTAATATAAATTAGACTGTCTACATTTTTGCACAAGTCCTGGACTAGCATGGGCGGCATTTTTAAAGATGACCAAGGTTGAGTTGGAGCTACTAACTGACATTGAAATGCATTTATTCATTGAAAAAGGGATACGTGGTGAGGTGTCTATGATTTCTAATAGACATTCTGAAGCAAACAACCCCGATATGATGGATTTTAACCCTGAACAGAAGGTGAAGTACATCAGAATAGTTTTAGGTGGTTGAACAAGACTGAAATAGCAGCGCTCTTTATAATTTCAGTTGCTGATGATAGCCCTGTGGGTTATATATTAGAGGTAGATCTAGAGTGCCTGGAAGAAATTCATGATGAACATAGTGACTATCTAATTGCTCCTAAAAAGAAGTCATACATAATCCTGAGATGTTATCAACATTCTCTAAGTACATACAATCCAAGCTGAACTCTCCGACCCATGGGAAAACAGAAAAGCTAGTGCCCAACCTAACAAATAATTATAATTATTATTATTATTATTAGCACCGCGTCTTACTACCCGTTCGGGTTATACGCACTTACGCTAATGTGTAATGGTAGGGTGATTGTGAGATGAAATGAAGGACCTACAGTTTAACGTGGAATCCGAACCACGGTGGCGACCTGGCATTCCACACATTCACAAGATGTCTTGTCAGAGGTGTAGGAAGGGTTTGGAAATCAGATAAATCTGTGCCGGGACCGAGGATCGAACCCCGGCCGCCAGCATAGAAGTCTGACACCGTACCCCTAGACCACCAGGTCACCTAACAAATAATCAAAATTAGGTGATGCACTACCGTAATTTAAAACTGTATATTTCCTTGGGTATGAAGCTTCAGAAGATACACAGAGTCCTCACTTTCAATCAGAGCGATTGGTTGAAGCCATATTGATTTTAATACTCCCCAACGAAAAAATGCATTAAATGGAATTGAAAGGGACTTTTTCAAACTCATGAACAATGCAGTATTTGGGAAGTCGATGGAGAATCAAAGACATCGTGTAAATGTTCAATTACTAAGTAATGAAAATAGGCTGAATAAGCGTGTTGCTTCACCAGAATTTATTGCTTATACAATCTTCACGAAAGAGTTAGTTGGGGTTCACATGAGAAAAAATAAGCCTATCTATGCAGGATTTGCAAACTTAGATATAAGCAAGGTTATTATGTATAACTTTCATTATAATTATGTTAAAAGGAATTATGGACAAAATGCAAAGCTCTTATTCACAGACTCAAGACTCCCTTTGCTACTAACTGAAAACAGAAAATGTGTATGCGGATATGTTTGATAATATGGACAGATCCGACACTTCAGACTATCCAAAAACACATTTTTTACACAGTGCATGCAGTAAAAAAAAAGCTTTAGGTTAAATGAAGGATGAGATGATTGGAGAGTGTATTCGAGAGTTTGTGGGACTTAGTCCGAAGCTTTACTTCATTCAAAGGCAGAGCCTTGAGTAGAAAAAAGTAGGTAAATGTGTGTCAAAAACAACTCTCAAAAAGAAAGTTAAACATGCTCATTATAAAAAATGTTTAAAACAGGGGATCTTACACTACGCCAATATATGATAAGAAATGAGAAACATCAATAGCAAAGTACCTCCTTGAATAAACTTGCACTTTCACCAGAAGATGACAAACGCTATATTTTAAATAATGGATGTCACACTTGCATACGGTCACTACAAAATAAGACAAATGTGTTCACCAATAGAGACATAAAACAATTTCAGCCTTTATGTTTTGTTTGTTAGTAAATTGAAAAGGAAGTTTGTGTATTAACCTTTGTAATAAAGATTTTATTACGTAAAAGTCTCGAGTGCTTGTGAGTATCATAGCCTGATTTCATCAGGTGAAACAACACGGCTTTATCAAAATTAAATAGTTTAGTCAAAATTATTTATAGGTGGGAGGTGACGTTACTCGCTTCCTCGCAGTGCCTCCTGGGAAAAGTTTTACTAAACGGCTAAACGAGTATCACCCAATAAGTAGTAATATTATAATAAAATGTTACTGATTTAAAAATGTTTTATCAAATTATTGGTGTAACTATTTTATAAACACCTGGTTTGCCCCCCTCGTTCCACCTCCTCCCTTCCGAAATATTGTTTTCCTGATCCACCACTGAGCAATGCTATTATTATGAGAAAAGAGACCCACCTGCTCTATGGGGAGGATCAATGTGGGGGAAAGTGACCAAACTCCTCAGTTAGGAGCATCAATGCTAAAACCCGAAATAATTGTCAACCCCCAAAATAATATCTCCCGATCCGCCACCGACCCACTACTTAGTATTATTCATATTGGAGAAAATAACCCACCTAAATAGTAAGATAAAACTTGAAAGAAATGTCCAACACCCAAAATAATATTTCCTGATCCGCCACTGATCAATGTTATTCTTATGGGAGAAAGTGGGCTAAAAATCTCATTTCAACCTTTACTGATCTGTAAACAATCTCTAAAATTTCAATCGCAAGAGACAAGCTTGTAGTAATAGAACAAAAGCCTGACGAAGAGTGTGACCTGTGTTATTAATTTCCGTGCAATAGACATATCCTGTTCGTTCCCTTTATCTATCTCCACGGGCTATAAAAATATATAAATTATCCTTTTTATGTGTTAGTGGTGGGAATTTTTCCTTTTATTGATGCTTTTCATTTCCTACATCTCTAACACATAATGTAGTTATAATTAACCCTTTATAAATAAAATATTTTAACAAATATATTTATATATAATAAATAATTTATTAATTTGGTTTGCAATAGCAATGATGAAATTATTACTAAGGATACATTTTGTTTAATATTTCTTTGAGATAGAAGGTTATTAATAAAAGCTTTGTATCAAGAGTTGAGGTAATGAAAGTATGGCCTAATGTATAATGAGTGCATCCACATTTTAATTAAGAATTCATGGGAAATTCGTGTATATAGTCAAAGTTTTATAATTTTTATAAGAAGCATTATCAATACAGTGTTTACTGACTAAAGAAGGTGCATAACCTAACAAAATTGTTTCAAAACCCGCCAAAATAAATGCATAACATAATTTAATGAAATAAAAAGGTTATTAAATAGTTACTTGTAAAATCAGATTCTTAACAGTTTAATTTCATCCACAAAAAACATTTTTGTTTTTCTCATGAAAGTAGTTTACTCTCAAACTAAAGAGCTACCCTCATGCTACTGAATTATGGAGGACACTGTCCACAGCTATCTTACTGACAAATAAAGGTGTACCACATTGTTGCTAGACGACACTATCCACAGCTATCTTACTGACAAATAAAGGTGTACCACATTGTTGCTAGACGACACTGTCCACAGCTATCTTACTGACAAATAAAGGTGTACCACATTGTTGCTAGAGGACACTGTCCACATCTATCTTACTGACAAATAAAGGTGTACCACATTGTTGCTAGACGACACTGTACACAGCTATCTTACTGACAAATAAAGGTGTACCACATTGTTGATATAGGACACTATCCACAGCTATCTTACTGACAAGTAAAGGTGTACCACATTGTTGCTAGACGACACTGTCCACAGCTATCTTACTGACAAATAAAGGTGTACCACATTGTTGCTAGAGGACACTGTCCACAGCTATCTTACTGACAAATAAAGGTGTACCACATTGTTGCTAGAGGACACTGTCCACAGCTATCTTACTGACAAATAAAGGTGTACCACATTGTTGCTAGACGACACTATCCACAGCTATCTTACTGACAAATAAAGGTGTACCACATTGTTGATATAGGACACTGTCCACATCTATCTTACTGACAAATAAAGGTGTACCACATTGTTGCTAGACACTATCCACAGCTATCTTACTGACAAATAAAGGTGTACCACATTGTTGCTAGACGACACTACCAACAGCTATCTTACTGACAAATAAAGGTGTACTACATTGTTGCTAGACGACACTATCCACAGCTATCTTACTGACAAATAAAGGTGTACCACATTGTTGCTAGACGACACTATCAACAGCTATCTTACTGACAAATAAAGGTGTACCACATTGTTGCTAGACGACACTATCAACAGCTATCTTACTGACAAATAAAGGTGTACCACATTGTTGCTAGACGACACTATCCACAGCTATCTTACTGACAAATAAAGGTGTACCACATTGTTGCTAGACGACACTATCCACAGCTATCTTACTGACAAATAAAGGTGTACCACATTGATGCTAGAGGACACTGTCCACAGCTATCTTACTGACAAATAAAGGTGTACCACATTGTTGCTAGACGACCCTATCCACAGCTATCTTACTGACAAATAAAGGTGTACCACATTGTTGATATAGGACACTATCCACAGCTATCTTACTGACAAGTAAAGGTGTACCACATTGTTGCTAGACGACACTATCCACAGCTATCTAACTGACAAATAAAGGTGTACCACATTGTTGTTAGACGACACTATCCACAGCTATCTTACTGACAAATAAAGGTGTACCACATTGTTGCTAGACGACCCTATCCACAGCTATCTCACTGACAAATAAAGGTGTACCACATTGTTGCTAGAGGACACTGTCCACAGCTATCTCACTGACAAATAAAGGTGTACCACATTGTTGCTAGACGACACTATCCACAGCTATCTTACTGACAAATAAAGGTGTACCACATTGTTGCTAGAGGACACTGTCCACAGCTATCTTACTGACAAATAAAGGTGTACCACATTGTTGCTAGACGACCCTATCCACAGCTATCTCACTGACAAATAAAGGTGTACTGCATTGTTGATATAGGAGGAGGACCCACATCGCCCTGAGACGTACTTACATCTTTAGAAAACCTTTCCACCAAGCTATCGCCAACAGGTAAATGCCTTGATGATGTCACCAATTGTGTTTCAAAATATCCAAAACTCCCCATCAATTAAGCACAGGTTGAGCGGGGGAATCCGTCTGGGAGAGAGGGGTGTGGTGGTGTTGGCATCACCAACAGCGTGCCACCCATAGTCTTAGCCGGCAAATCCACTCGACAAGCTATTATTTTCGACGCGTTGTTTCAATTGGACGAACTCGACGCCAAGGGCATCATTGCTGGTATAAATTCCAAGAACAACTTTACATCCTTTGTAAAGCTGTAAATGTGTAGAGGAAAGAAATTGTGTGGTTTCCACTCGCACAGTGTCAAGAACCGAGCCACTAACAGATCATTATTATCGGCGAGTAACATGATGCCATGCCATTAAATAGTCCTCTTATCCCAGCCCCACGTCTTTGCGAGGCATCGGCAGGGCCGGAGCAAGCCGTCTTTGCAAGCCGGGCAATACCGAAAAATACGCTCCCCACATCAACAAATAATATCAAGATTTTGTGGATTACGCTTTGAAAAAATTTTCTTTAGAAATTTTTTGTTATTATATCTTGTAATTTGGGTTAAAAATAATTTACGAGTTATACTGATAACTAGTTTTACTGAATACTTTTATTTACATTAGTTATTACTTTATTTTAGCTTAAATATCACGTCTTGCATTTCTTTCAGCAAAAGTTCGAATTAGATTGGAGAGATCTAGAAATTGTATTCTATTAATTTATACAAAACATATCTTAATAGTTCACAAACGTTATACAGCACATTTTTATCAAATAAACTAAAAAATAAATAAAAAAATGTGCTAAATTGGTATAAAATCTAATGAAATATACAATATGGTCTTATGCCGATTTAGTATTGCCCTATCAGTTTGTGCGATCAAGTTTAGATGGGAGCCACGTGAAAAAATCGAATCTAGAATGCATTATACATATATTGAATGGAAATTGCTTGAACTCCACATTAACGTTATTTTAGCATCTGATATCCAGCTCTGCTAGACTAAGAGAAAAACAGATTTCACTCAACAAGAAATCACTTTGCTCTCACCTAGCATTCATAATTATCTAACTGTATGCAAAATTTATAAATGGAAAGTTTAAATATATTTAAAATAATTTTAAATATTTTAATGTCAGTTAAATAAATTGAAAATTTTCTTTCGAAAACCTGAATTAGTCCCCTTTAAACATTATACATTTTAACATATGCTGCTTATTAAATATAATTATTATATTTTTCCACTGCAAAAAAAAACTATCATGAAACTAACAAATAACACAATTCTTCAACGTAAAATATTCATAACAGGTAAAAACTGTTAAAATTTCATCTCAAAATACAACATTAATCAGGGAAAATGTACGATGAGATCAAGTACAAGCAAGTAAGTACTTGGGCCTGTTCTATTTAAACCATAGTTTCTCATTTTCTGTTCAAGTTCTCTAAACAATAAAAACCATTCAGCTTAGAGCTAAAACTAATATATCACACGACACTTCTTGAATTCAACGTAATATATTTACATGAACAGTCGAAAACTTTGGTAAGAATTCAACTTAAATGGAAGTTCTTTCAGAGAAAAGTGGTATTGACAGTAACAAGCACAACGGAATAAGCATCACCATGAGCACACCTATGTCGGCAGAGAATGCTGACCAGGCTGATGTTCAAACAGTGCATAGTGCACATGATCAAACTTGCACTCTATTCATAGAAGCACCTTCTATTACCTGTAATGTGTTAATGTATTTCAAGTGTGCCCTGCGACAAACATCTACGTTAGTAAATTATATTAAAATAATATTTTAATTCATAAAATTTTAGGAATGACGATGCCTCGGGCCGTATCCCTGCTAGCCCGCCCTGTGGGTCAGCCGTGGGTATTGGGTATCATCGACGTTGCTGTTGACACCCGTCACCAGATATTGCAACAATGCGATCAACGCACTTGTTGGGGATGTACGCGACAAGCTAACAGAGACCATGGATGTCAATGATCTCGAATACCCTACGGCGGAAGAACACATAATGAACCTTGATCGGATCAGTACTAACTACTACTATACACCTCAAGTAATTGGGTTGAACTAATACATTTTAGATTGTGAGCTCAAAACCATTTTACTAACACATCTAAAGACATTGAAGTAAAATATATGGATGATTATATTCAACCATCGTATAAAAATGTTGAATCTAGATAAATATAATATATTCATTTTTTTTTCACGCAAGGTTTGTCTCATAAGCTCCTATTTTCCTGTTTCCACATGTCTAGAATAACAGCAAAACTGGTGACAGACGTTACTTCAGGGTTTCGCAATCATCAAGCAAAGTGTTGCTTAATCTATGGGCTACTTTAATTATGTTTCAAAATGTTGTGTTAATGTTCACCAAACTTACACCAGACGATACATTAAGATGACGCAAGCAACAGTCAAGTTTGTGACTCACCAAGGGTGGTGCACAACAATTTTACTGTTTAAACGTTTTAAAAATAATCACCACCACGCTTGTGCCGTATTTCACAATAACCATAAGAGTTTGAACGTCCTGATGACGTCATCATTCAAAAATATATTCAGGGTTTACAACATTAAAGGACATAACCTAACAAGTCAAATGAGACGTGTCTCACTATGTCATAAACTCCACACCAAACTGGCACTACAAGGTCATTACCCTGACGGGGATGTGGGGAATGACATCACTGGGGAAGACGAACAATTAATAACGGTAATAAAACCCATTACAAAGGAATATTGAATCTCTAAAAAGGGAAAGTGGGTGGTGGAATGATGACGTAACAGAGGAAAACCCACGAATACACGACTCTGATGGGAGAAAAAATAAACAAAATAATGACTATTATTATTATAATAATAATAATAATAATATAATAATAATAATAATAATAATAATAATAATGGGAGGGTTACCCTGGGGTCTAAGGACAAATATTGTTGGAAGTGCCTTCCATCTACTTACCACTTCCATGCCCCTTAATTATTAGTTTACATGTTGTTTACTACTTCAAGTCATTGCTATTCTCTTGTTTACAATCAAGAAGTGGTAAACAGTTCACATGCTTGCTACATTATTGGTTGGATAAGAACATTACTATCACTACATACCTAAACATGTTTCACAGCGAGAATACGGTAGCAGGCAATTGCACCAACTATTACTTTTATTACAGTTTACTCTATTTTTAGTTTAATTTTATTGTTATTTAAATTATGTATCCAAATGGGCAGCAGAATATTACAATGACATGACGTCTGAAAACATAAAAGTAAATTTAATAACGTTCATAGCTTTCAGAATCTTCATCTCTTACAGTGTTCTTATTTAAACTAACACATTAAGTGGATTAAAGAGCCAAAATATTATATTTACTAGTTACCGTTACAGCCGTGTCTAATCAATATCATATTCATTAAATTAAAACATGACATGGATAGCTCAGCGGTTGGAGAATTGCCTTACTAGGCCAAAGGTCCCGGGTTTGATTCCATGTCCAGGAGTCATTTTCCAATTTAATTAATATAAACACTAGGCTTAAACAATATTATACACGAACTAATTAAGATAAAAATTAACAGAGAAATTACAATATCAATTTATTGGATAACTTATAACATACTTAAGACGAAAATGATATAAAAAAAATATATATATGAAATATTTTCTTTTAATATTACAAAATACTTCATGTTGGGTATAGGGTAAATGTGCCTAAAATGACATACAATCTTTAAATTTTGAAATTTCTTCCAGAATATTTTTCTGAAATATATTTTTTCTAACTTTTTATAAAGTATAATGTATTATTTTTCAAATGAACATTAAAAGCATCATTATTACATAAATTTATTAGTTAAAACAACTAATATATAAAAAATATAGCACTGCGCCATTTTATACCTACTGTATGGGTAAAATGACATATATTAATCTTACAAAAAAAAATTAAACATACTAAATTAAACCTTCTATTATGACTTTTGTTGTATTATATGTAGTTATCATGGCTTGCAAATATCGCACACAAAAATATAGTTTGCCCTCATAGCAAGGCCAGCACACTCATTATGAGCCCACATTTTACAAATCTAACATCTTATCCATTATTCGTTTGGCCTTGAATGGGAAAATGTGTCATTACAATAAAGTCAAGCACAGTCATCATCTTCATTAGCGCAAGGGTCTAAATTATTTAATTCTTCACTCTCAAACTCTATTCTCTTTGATCTTCTCTCGATGATCAATGCTGCTCAGCTAATTTCTTCAAATTGTTTTATGTTTGGGCCTGTGTTAAGGAGTCCTGATTCAATCTGTGTAGTTTTTCTTCTTTTTATCAAGCTTGGTGCAGCTGAAGGTATTGGAGAGATTTGGTTTAAAGAAATTGTTGGTGTTTTGTTTGTTTTAGGTGATATAGATCTTCTGCAGGGTAAGGGTTTGTTTCTAGAGACAATGAAATAGATCGTTTTGCTTTAGAAGTTCTAGGAAGATTTACTTCGTCATCTGAATTACTCTTAGGTTTTGGAATAGGCCTATCTTTTGTTTCAGCTGGGGTGAATAAATGTTCTTCAAAAATATCTGGGTTTAGTGGCCAGAGCCCCGTATTTAAGAATCCACGTTTGGCAATAGCTACACTTGCTGATTTCCCATAGGCGTTCGCAAATAGTCCACTGATTTGATATTGGGTGACTGTTCGCCCAGGATGTTAGCCACGTTGACACCTCTTGATTGTAATACGTTTTCATAGGGCTATAAAATGCTACATCTAAGGGTTGGGGTCTATGTGTGCAATGGGGGAGGGGACAAAAAATAAATATATCATTTTATTTATCACATTTAAGCACATTGACATGTTTGTGACCTCGAGTGACCGTCAACAATCAGTAACACTTTATCCTCCTTACTGGCCTTAACAAAGTTAATGAAATGTTGCAGCCATCTTAAAATTACATCTCCAGTCATCCATACACTCTCTTGAACAATACCAAGAGTTCCTAAAGGGGCTCCATCTATTAATTCATTCTTCCAATTTTTCCTGGGGAATATCAAAGCACGAGGGGCGAAGTTACCTGCGGGATTCATGCAAACGACCATTGTAACATGCACGCCTCTCTCAGTACTTGTAAGTGCGTCCACTTGTTTTTTATTTACCAGTTGTTGCAAAAACCTTTTGAGGTACCTGAATAGTAGATAAGGCAAACTCGTCCATGTTATATATTCTTGAGGGCAATATTCCTTCTTTGGTTAAAATTTCTTCATAAACTGTGAACAATTTTGCAACTTGTAACCTATTAAAACCCAATGCACGTACTGCAGAAGTAGCTTCTGGCTTCCTTAGAGATATATCTGGATTGCGGTGCCGAAATTCTTTTAGCCAATACCAACCAGCAATTTTTTACCCTCATGAGTGAATCTAGGAGGCAAATTATTTTGCTCCGCAACTTTATATGCAAGTTTTATAACACATTTGCATGTGTGATCGACACAGTTTTACATGCTTAACCGATTCACGTTATGATTCTTGGTCAAATGTGGACTTGAGTTTAACTAAACCCTTGCTAACACCTTGAATCTGCTTGTTTTTATTTCTTGCCCGTTTTCTTAAAGTTGTTTGTGGTTCTCCTAACAGTTTAGATGCCCGAAGCCAACCCATTTCCCCATTATTTACATCAATAGCCCGTTGCATAGCTTGCTCTTCCCATGACTGCCTTTTTGTCTTTCTGACGTAAGTCCCAACCAACTGCGCACAAAATATTTGAATTTAACATTAAAAATAATTTAAATAAGTATTGAACTAAAAATTGAAAAATGACGCCTGGACACGGTAATAAAACCTGGGGCCAGGTGTTTATTTTTAAATTTTCAGAATATGATATCTAGATGCAGCTAAAACCGTAACTAACAAAAAATAGCTTTGCTATTTAATCTAAATGAACTCATTTATTTAACGTGACGTGACGTGCATACTTTACTAAATGATTGTGTGTGTGTGAATGTACTGAGAGTAAGAAAAAAAAAAAAAAAAGAGTTTTCTAGTGAGAGTTATTTGTACCAACTAACTATATTAGTCCAACCTCAAAAGATAGCATAAACTATTTCAAATATTAAAAACATGTTTGGTGAACAAATTACAGTAAAAAAGATTTAAAAAAAATAACGATTCAAATAATTAAGAGGCTAACTTTGTTAATTTACACCATATGCCATTTTATCCTTAACAGTGGCATTTTACCCAACAATTCTCACTATGAAATAACAAAATATTGCATCTAGAAGATTAAATAATTTATGGTCGATTATACGTCATATATACCGCACATCACAATTTGAGTAACACTCATCATAATTATTTACAGTAAAATTACTAACCCTTCGATGTGTTTTTTAACAATGAAAGATAACAATAAATATATTTTACCAAGCAATTTTTCACTTTTTCTTTAATAACTTCAGAAAGAACCTTCTGTACAGATCGGCCATTTACAGCGCCTCAATGATGCCAACTAAGGAATTACTCGAACCCCTTAATTTGAAAATAATTGCAGCATTGCGAAAAAATGCATCTATGCCATTTTAGGCACTTTCCCCCTAATTCAAAATGTAATTATTAACATTATATATGTTGAATAAAAAAACATAAGCATACATTAAACATTATTTAAACACTCATTAGCACTTCCATAATATTTTACACATTTTACAAAAGCCTTTATCTTTTTGGGCAAAGCTGCGACCTTGTAATTGCCTTTACCCTTGACAGAACAATATTATAGTATGGTTTACAAACTAATTGCACAAACATTATCCGGACAGGAAACCACGCAATAATACATTACACCGTTACTTTGTTCAATTTATACTGTGTATTTAAATAGTTTTAAATAATTGTATCTGTTAAATAGTCAACTATATGTTTTCACTCTAACATTCATAGCAAGAATTATAAGAAAGGATCCACTCTAATGGGAATGTTTACAAAGGCTTCAGACTCGTATTGTCTGGTTCACCATAACTGGTTCTTATCGTGTGTCTTACTCGGGTAGATGTTCTGACGCACAAGAGCAGGTAAACCTGCGAGCAGCCCGAATACGGACACTCTCTGTGGACCACGCTGTTTCGATCTACTCTCCGACAATTATTACAATAAATCCCATAGCTGAAATATCAATATATACAGGAGTGATATATATGTCTTGTATTCTTTCATTTATATGCTCAATGAATGTCACAAATCCCTTCCCTCTTATTCACATTACAAGTCACATGTTATCTCCCTCACATGCTCATTACAAATCACACATTCTCTCCCTCACATGCTCATTACAAGTCACACTATATCTCCCTCACATGCTCATTACAAGTCACACATTATCTCCCTCACATGCTCATTACAAGTCACACTATATCTCCCTCACATGCTCATTACAAGTCACACATTATCTCCCTCACATGCTCATTACAAGTCACACATTATCTCCCTCACATGCTCATTAAAAGTCACACATTATCTCCCTCACATGCTCATTACAAGTCACACATTATCTCCCTCACATGCTCATTAAAAGTCACACATTATCTCCCTCACATGCTCATTACAAGTCACACATTATCTCCCTCACATGATCAATATTTGTTGGGTGTATCGCATTAGTTGCAATCGAGAGGTATTTGAATTACAATAGAACCGACATTCTTTTCAAATTCTCGTTGATAATATGAGATAAGAATTTGAGAAGAAAAAGCGATGGCCTTTAGATTATGTTTACAAAACTGAATATTGGTAAATAAATATTCATACATTGAGATTGATTAAACAGATTAAATAGGAGAAATACACAAGAAGTTAAAAAAAAAGTTTCAGAGCTTTAATAACTTATAGTTCTCATTAAAATGAATAGGAAAGTCTTGATAAACCTAGGTCGCACACCAACCCACACAGAGTTACAGGCCAATATGTCTTTTGGTAATGAAAATAGATTTGATCCAAAACTAAATGTTATTTGGTTTTACATGGCACAAATGTATTACCTATCACAACAAAAGATGTAATATTTGTTTTTCTTCCACATACTCGAATATGACTGCCGTAGGCTCTTTGAAAAATCCCTGGATTCATTTTACCCATCTGGCAACCATTTTAAACTTGCTGTTGTAAGTCTGCTACATCAACTATTGAAGACGAGTAAGCTACAGACCGACCAGTTGAGTCGAGTCGAGTCATCATGTCACTCATATTTCACTGCTAGTCGCCAGACATTGCAAAGTTATTTATATTAATTTGTTACATTTTATTATTTTCATGTGATTGTTTTTAATAATGGACCATTGGCTTAAATCTTTTAAAATAACAATAAGTGAAGTTGAAGAGAAAGAATTGGTTGAAGAAACTCCAAATGATTTAAGTGATGAACATAACTGCTACAAACCTAACCTTGAAAATGAGCGATAGAAGAGTAGCAGAGTCCGAAAGTAAGAAAATATAACAGTGAATAGTAACAACTAGGCATTATATTTGTAGGACCTGAAGCTTATTCAAGGCCACAATGTGTTATTTGTTTGGACCTTTGATCAAACGAATGTATGGAACCAACAAAATGGCATCGTTATATTGAAAATAAACATCAAGATTCAAGAATACAAACGAATATCTTTGGAATTATTTAAAATTATGCTAGGAAAATTAAAAATAACACAAAATGCTATGAAATCTCAAACTCACAATGTGAATGAGAATGTTACCTAGCTTCATATGAAGTTGCTCAGCTTATCAATAAATCTGGCAAGGCTCATACGATGGCAGAAGAGCTTATTCTCACGGCTGCAATTTCTATTTGTAATCAGCTAAGCTAGCTAGTTCCGTACTTCTTTCAAACAACACAATCCAAAGAAGAATTTCTGATTTATCTGAAAATGTAGAGAATACTTTATTTGTTAGACTTTGTATGAGTGACATGTTCTCTCTTCAGCTAGATGCAAGTACAGATGTATCGAAAAAAGCTACTAGTCTGGTTTTTGTTTGCTTCATATAGGAAAAGCAATTGTTAGATGATTCTTGTTCTCTTGCGAATTGATGCATACCCAAGGAGAAAACGTTTTCAATTAAATCAATAATTTTTTAAATAAACTTATAAAATGAGAAAAGTGTATTGGTATAACAACAGATGGTGCCGCGTCCATGTCGGGTTACAAAACGGGGCTTTTTGGAAGAGTGAGGACTGTTGTTCTTCATATTAGGTGGACTCATTGTTGCATTCATCGAGAGGCTCTGGTGGCTAAATACCTTCTAGAATTAATGGGAAAAACTTTTGGAGAAGTAGTTAAAGTAATAAATCACATAAAGACGTGACCCCTGCAATCCAGGGTTTTTGAGGTATTATGCAAGGAGATGGGGAGCGATCAAGTTTAACTTCTTATTCTTCATACTGAAGTCCATTGGTTGTTTCAAAGAAAGGTTTTTTAAACGATTTTTAAAATAAAGAAATGAGGAAACAAATTTTTCAGATTTGCTCTCTGATTTTTCATGGCAATGTATGGTTGCCTATTTGGCAGATCTTTTTGAACATCTGAATATTTTCAGTATGATTTTACAAGGAAATTGTGTGGACATTTCTCTTGTTGAATATAAGATAAATAATATTATCAAGAAGTTTCAAATGTGGTAAAAACGTTCCAACTCTAAAAGAATTTTTGGAATCTACTCCAGAAAAAAATACCAGAACAAGTTAAACAAGAAATATACGAGCATCTGGTGATCTTAGTAACAGCATTGAGAGAATATTTTCCCGTTGAAACCAATGATTTCAAAAATTCTGCTTGAACAAGAAATATCCGAGCACCTGGGGATCTTAGCAACAGCATTGAGAGAATATTTTCCCGTTGAAACCAACTATTTCAAAAATACTGCTTGGATAAGAAACCCATTTGATTTCAAAATTGAAAATGTTTCTAATCTTAGTGAAGACGAGGAGGACCAGCTTGTTAACTTAGCAAACAATGGTGTTTTAAAATCTGTTTATCACAGTGAAAAAAATCATTAAATTCTGGTTATCAGTTTATCAAGATGATCAAAATCAACTAGTTGAAAAATCATTGAAACCTTTGCTTCCTCTTTGTAGAACTTACCAGTGTGAACAAGCTTTTCCAACACTGTGATACACGAAACACAAGTATAGAAATAGACTTGATATGCATTCCTATTTTCGAGTTCAAAGTGTCCATCAAGTGTTCAACCTGATCTTCAAGAAGTGTAGGGAAAAAAGAAGACGGTTCACTTATCTTACTAATACTAGACTCAAATTAATAAATTCGAACTTTTTATTAATTAATAAATTTTCATGTCGGCCTAACTAACATTTTTTTGTGTTAACTATTACTCTAATATTCATTATTATTACAACTAGAGTTAGTGTAAAAATACATTTTACTCGGATTTACTGTGCCAAATTCCCAGTTTTGTAAGTTTTCTAACATGAATTATTAATATAGGTGGGGGGAGGGGGGGGGGTGCTATTTTCTATACATAGAATAGATTAGATTCTAATGATTGGAAAAACGGGGGAGTCTGCCTATCTCATAAAGCTGGTAGATAATTGGGAACCACTGCTACACTAAACACTTTAAGTAGGTATCCCTATTCCCATACAAAAAAAAAAATGAAAGTGAGGGGACCTGAGCGGGTGTGTAAGGAGGGGGTCTATGTGACTGGACCTCCTCTACCTATCCGTATTCTATTAAGTGTTTGATTGAGGTGATTTCTGACAGTCACTTGCAGCTAACAGAAATGAGGTAGAGCCCCATTATGCACGACACATTCGTTGCCTTTCTCTAAGGTGAAACTGCCTAAAGAAAAATGGGTAAAACATTCAGTTTGTGGATTTTCACCAATAACATATAAGACAGAATTTAGCGATTGGCATACGTTTCCTCATATAGATGATGTATGACAGTAGCATTTCAATTGGAACCATCGTAAATAAAATGCATGTCTGCCATTTCTGCGTTAGAATAATTAGCTGTCATTATTAACCTCTTAAAACACTTATTATCTTCAAACAACTCCCACAGTAACAAAACCGAGTAAAGTTATTCTGATCAGTGTCAGCACGAGTGTTTATTTAGGTAAACAACAGAAAGTCCTAAGCTTACTTATGTGCACGTAGATAAATAATGCAGGTTCAATATGTACAAATGGGGTCGGTAAAATGTAATTACAAGAATAATAATATTAAATGTCCTGTATCTCTGTGCGAGTTGGTTTGTGGACCTATGTTTACTATTACTTTTTGTACTCATCTCAAACTTCTGAACGTTTTTTAGCACCTTGTATATATTGCCACTTCAAGAACTAAATGAAAAAAGTTAAAACAGTGATACAAAGAACAATGCGATTATTATTATTACATTCATAGAATAAATGTGAGCAACAAACTTGTCTAATATTACATACAATTTTATTTTACTACACCATATAAGTTCGTTCCTATAAGAAATAATAAAAATTGTTATGAAAATTAATAGCACATATTAAGATATTTCATAGATCCAAGCCATATAATCTTAGTATTATATGAATTAGTTAGTACACTAGTACTAGTACTCTACTTAGAAAATACAATAAGATAAGGGGACAAGTGTTCTGGGTGAACCGTACATGCGGCCAGTCAGTAACAGCCAATGGGAATGTTCATGGTTAATGGAACAGTGTGCACTTGACTGCGGCCAGTCAGTAACAGCCACTGGGAATGTTCATGGTTAATGGAACTGCGTGCACTTGACTGCAGCCAGTCAGTAACAGCCACTGGGAATGTTCATGGTTAATGGAACTGCGTACACTTGACTGCAGTCAGTCAGTAACAACCACTAGGTATGTTCATGGTTAATGGAACAGTGTGCACTTGACTGCAGCCAGTCAGTAACAGCCACTGGAATGTTCATGGTTAATGGAACTGCGTGCACTTGACTGCAGCCAGTCAGTAGTAGCCACTTGGTATGTTCATGGTTAATGGAACAGTGTGCACTTGACTGCAGTCAGTCAGTAACAGCCACTGGTTATGTTCATGGTTAATGGAACAGTGTGCACTTGACTGCAGCCAGTCAGTAGTAGCCACTGGGTATGTTCATGGTTAATGGAACAGTGTGCACTTGACTGCAGCCAGTCAGTAACAGCCACTGGGAATGTTCATGGTTAATGGAACTGCGTGCACTTGACTGCAGCCAGTCAGTAGTAGCCACTTGGTATGTTCATGGTTAATGGAACTGCGTGCACTTGACTGCAGCCAGTCAGTAACAGCCACTGGTTATGTTCATGGTTAATGGAACAGCGTGCACTTGACTGCAGCCAGTCAGTAACAGCCACTGGTTATGTTCATGGTTAATGGAACATTGTGCACTTGACTGCAGCCAGTCAGTAACAACCACTGGGAATGTTCATGGTTAATGGAACTGCGTGCACTTGACTGCAGCCAGTCAGTAGTAGCCACTTGGTATGTTCATGGTTAATGGAACAGTGTGCACTTGACTGCAGCCAGTCAGTAACAGCCACTGGGAATGTTCATGGTTAATGGAACTGCGTGCACTTGACTGCAGCCAGTCAGTAACAGCCACTGGTTATGTTCATGGTTAATGGAACAGCGTGCACTTGACTGCAGCCAGTCAGTAACAGCCACTGGTTATGTTCATGGTTAATGGAACATTGTGCACTTGACTGCAGCCAGTCAGTAACAACCACTGGGTATGTTCATGGTTAATGGATCAGTGTGCACTTGACTGCAGCCAGTCAGTAACAACCACTGGGTATGTTCATGGTTAATGGAACAGTGTGCACTTGACTGCAGCCAGTCAGTAGTTGCCATTGAGATACCGGGCAGGTAGCGCACTGGTAGGTGAAACAATGACCTGTCCTCTCCCGACATCACTCATTATCAGGTCTGTAGTCTTGTTTGTACTGCACAATGAACGTGGTTTTCAAACATAATGTACCGAACAATAATATAATTTTTCTTTCTGATATGGAAATAATTCAGATCTTCATACTGATCTTTTAGCTATGGAGGTTGTAAACCATCCAGTCTTTTGGAACCTAACTTGTAAAGAGTATAGTAATCGAGATATGAAAATAAGTTTTGGGGGGAGTTTTTCGAAACTCTTCTTCCTTCTGTCTCGCCGTTTTGTAATCAAGTACCAAAATAATGCAGCTTGCTTCGCATTCACTTTCTGACTGTGAGCTCGAGGAAAAGAAGAGAAGAATGTCTGACATGGTCTGGTCACTACATGTTAAGGAGTCACGGTGTCCTTTGCCACGAAGCTAGAGCACGCGGTCCCTAAAATCGTTATTAAACTCTGAAGTATGGAGAATACATTTTGAGAAATTAGATAGATGTTGTTTAGAAAACAATCATTAAATAATATAGTTAAAAATTGTTTTTTAAGTCCAAGGCTTATCTTAATTGAAAGGGTCCCTTGCCTCTTTGAGATCCATCGGATTTATGTCTTACTAGAGGATTATCCAGTCAACATAATTACGGATTTTGATAACCTCATTCGTTTCGAATCCTTCATATACATTTAAAATAAGTTTGAAATGTTCGTTCCATCTACTCAAAATCTTGTTTGTGTCTGCAATCAGATTATCACTCACATTTTTAACTAAATTGACCCTAGCCTAATAACTTTTCCTTTACCCGTTAATACCTAAACAAAATCTTCTTTTTGCTAATTTGTCCTAGCTCGGTATATTTATCATTTAAATAAATATGGTATTTAGGCCTTTCTTTTCCATTGCTTAATGTTTTTAGCTCAATTCAACAGGACGTTCTAGCCAGTGTAGTTTTGATTCCCTTCTCTCTTATAATACTTTTGAACATTTGTTGTCAAAACATGATTTCTCTCTACTCTTTTTGCAAAGATCTACACTACTCTTAGCAGCAATTATAATATTATTTTTGACAATTTCCCAGCGTTTCTCTGGAATAATGTTTTACTCAATATCCTGTGAGCACTCCAGGGCAACCAAACTATTTACAATTTCAATTTGATATCTATTTCTACACTCACCATCCATCAGTTTTTCTACATCATATCTTTCTAACTTGTCCGCCTGATTTTCCTTTATTGTTACTTACATTTTTACTAAACTAAAATTATGTGACTTAGATTTACGAAATTTTGTAATGTGTTATCAATTTTCATGATAGATTTTATCTTTTATTGTAGGAACAAGCTTATATAAACTAATAAATAAATACTCAATTCATAATTACTAAAGTTTGTTGCTTCACAACATTAGTTTGACTTAATTTTTGTATTATTTTCTCAATTATCTTAATGTAGTAAATTACCCATTACCTTGTTCTCTGTATCAACATTTTAACTTGTTTGGTTCATGTAGTTTTAGTAGTGTCAATATATTATTTATATTTTCTCTTCTTTAATCTGTTTAGTCGTGTTCAACGTATGAAAATCTCTATATTAATGTTAATCACACTTTTGTAAGCATAATCTACTTTCTAATAGACTTAGCTTTTCCTTTTCAAAGTCTTATCTAATACTAAATAACCTTCATTACTGCCATTTTTTTAAATAATGTTTTCTAAATAATTGTTCTCATATATATATTTTAATTCGGTCTTTGAACGTGACTCAATGCTAAGAGATTTCAAAATTGTATTTGCATCTTCTTTATTAATATTAAAACTTAAATAACAAGGTCAGTTTAGAATTAAAGTTTAAGCGCGGAGGATAAACTGTTTCTTATTTTTGTCAAAACTATACTGACAAATACTAATATTAAAATAAATAATGTATATGCATTTCCAAGACAAATGTTAAACTTTAAATATATGATTCTTCATGGGTTCATATAATTCAAACTATGCTTTATCATCTTCATTATAAGTTACCTTTTAATCAAAGTTTAGTGTAAAATGTACTCAAGAGAAAACGTTATTACAGGGCAAGAGGAGGTTTATCTACTTTGACAGAATCGTTCTAGTCTTTTTATTGGATTACATACATTGAGAGTTTAAGGTACACAATGTTATAGAAAACAGCAAAGGATAATTGATATTGTAATTAATTGTAATTAATCTGAAACACCTAAAAATACAAATTATGTTATTTGTTTTAATTATCATGTTTTGATAATTTCCGCCTAAAGATAATGTAAATTTGGGTAAGCTTAGGCTTACTTACTTAGTCCTTTTTTCCCTATAGGCAGGGCTTGAAAAAAGCCTCGTCTGCTCTTTTATGACGAGGGTAACTTTTAACTCGACGAGATAAAAAATAAATAATCAAATTTCAATAGTTAACCTCGCTATGTTTGAGCTGGAGCCTTCATAAGCTATCCTGTCGATATGAATACATAGCGACTCTAACAAGGTGAATGTCGGTATTACTATTCGACTGAAGCGTAGATAATCTCTTGACATGACTAAATAGCGATTCTCTCACAAGGTGATGATGATATTTTATTATGGTCTGAGAGCAATTTCGAGATATATTTAAATCAGGGTTGCCAATATTAAAATCATTTGCACCTCAAAACATGAAAACAAGGAATCGCAAGTAGCATTTGCCATGTCATATCATATTCTTATCTTGTTTGTTCGCGTGGGAAAGGTGAATAAATGGCGCAAAAGAATCTGTTTAATTTTCCTCAAGATCAATCTCATGTGTCAATATTGGAGAACAATGTAAAATTTACAATAAAATGTGCTCTACAATTTATCCATCCTACATGTTTCCAGTGCTGAGTCTGTATTCAAGAGTCAGAAGGGCGTAAAATTTATTTTTGGCTAAAGTGGATGGAGTAGTTTAAGTGGCCAGAGTATAATGTTGTGACTGGTGTGGTAAGATGTTCAGTGTGTTCACAATTCATCATCATGTGTAGTTAATAGGTTCAAAGAACCATTTGGTCACGAGACTTTCAAATTTCACAACATATCGGCTCCACATATGTGGTGCATGGAAGCATTAGATGTTCAAGAACACCCAAAAAATTATTCTACTGCAAAGGGCCTATAAAGTATTGGCGACAAAATGTTCTCACATTTAGAAGATTAATTTAATATGTTACCTCTACTATATTGCCAAAAAACAATAGGTCCTTTAATTATATTAAAGATGTTGTGGAGCATGTTGATAAACTTATTGTGGAAGTGTTGGAAGGACATACCAATAATAAACACTGTAAGTAGTTTATATATCCCATTGCAAAAAGTGTGAAGGAAAATGTTGTACATAAATGTCAGTGGTGTCAAGGAATCATATATAGCCATTACTCCCTTAGCTAATCGTACTGCTTTAGGCTACCTAGATAGCACAGATAAACAACTCCAAAAGGTGAACTTGGATTAGAGAAATGCACAACTTTTAGTTGACCTGGAATCTGGTGGAGCATCTTCCATAATAAGGAGTGCTGATGGTTTGGCAACTAAAATCACCTTTTGTGCAAATAGTCACAGCTGTTCATTGTGATACACACAAATTTCAGTTTAAGTGAGCTGAAGTCACTGATGAAATAGACTACTGCTTATTTTCTGTATACAAATTCTGCAATAATTCAAGTAAAAAGCAAAAGCAGTTGTCAGAAAATGCAGAAGTTCCGTCAACAGAAATGCTAAAATTTAAGAAATTGCATACAGTTCGCTGGGTAGGCAGTAAAGTGTGGACCATCAAAGCTGTCTTTCAAGGCCGGAGATCTCTTGATACACACCTTGAAAATATAAGCTGAGGGAAGCAGAATAGCAGCAACACAGCTAAAGGCATTCTAAAGACCCTTAAAAAGTACACATTCTTAAGAAGCTTGCATTTTCTCCATGATTTTTAGTTACCTTTGAAAAATCTTTCCTTGATTTTTCAGAAGCTGTATCAGCTAATGAATCAAGTGCAGATTCATGTCAGGAAAACAAGGCCAGTCTTGAAGAAACGAAAAATATTCCAGGACTTATGGAGAATGCATCTCTAAATGGTACTTCAATGAATGGGATGTACAGTTAGGTGAAATTGTAAATGGACAAAAAGAGTTTGAATGTGATAGAAAGCAAAACATTGAGAAAGGAATGGCCCACATAAACGGGTATTTTTTTAGAACTTCCAGATATGATTTACCTATTAACTTCTTTATCAATATTTGATACTTTCACATGACCATAAACTTCCTTGGGAGGTTTTGGTAAAAAGGAAGTAACAGTACTTGTATCTCATTACAAAGACCTTTCGAAACACATGGGGAAAGAGGACATAGTTCAGAAAGTCCTGAATCAATGTGAATTTTAAATATGTGCAAAAGGTCTGTCATCAATAGATCTACTAGGATCTACTGTCCAATGGTGATAGGTTTTCTGTTCTTCAAAATCTCCTTAAAATTGTCTCCGTTCTACCAATTTATACAGCATGCTGTGAAAGGGGTTTGAGCCAGATGAATCTGATCAAACATATTCAGATCATGTTTAGATACTGAAAGGTTAGATGGCCTTATTATGCTGAATCTAAATGAACCTTTAATACCAGAATTTAAACCTACTAAGGCCATCGATGAATTGTACTTCAGTGTTAAAACTACCAGGCATGTTCTTGAACGCAAAAAGCCATGCCCTACAGCAGTGTATTTATTTTAACAAGAATAAATATGTCAATATTGTATAAGTACTACAATATATTTTGGGTTGTTACGCAGAGTTATGTAGAGATAAAAGTGAATGAGTCCTTAGTTTAAATTTGTTAACATAAATTGCATGTTAATAGACTGAGCATATGGACCGATAACATTTTTGACTGACTGGTGAGCCAGCCAAAAAATTTTCAGGCCCTACCTATAGGTATTTTCTAATTCAATTATTGAAAAAAAAATAACCATAATAAATGAAAGACCACTCATTAAAGAGTTATAATATAATAGCAAGTTATAATAGTGAGTGGAAATTAATTTACTTTATAGTTATAATTATTTATAATAGCTTGGTGAAATATGTACTTTTAGACAACATATGCGGTTAGGCTCATTGCATTTCAACCAGTCTACACCATTTTGGTAAAGGGTGAAGAACAGATATTTTGGGATAAAAATATATTTCTTTAACTGCATCCACTTCTAATTCTGTATTTATGTTTTTTACTAAAATAAATAAAAAACTGATGGTCAAAAATCATTTAGAAAGCGGCAAAGAGAATATTTAAATTGTTTATGTATTCTTGCACGGTCTATAGATTGCTCAGCAAAAATCATACTAAATAGCAGCGCCTATATCACTTGATAACTGCTCCTATGGGATAGTCTACTAGACTAACATTACATTGCAATAACTATAAAAGAAAAATTTATTTCAATCTAATAACAAAAACTCACAGCCTTATATTAAGAATTAAAAAATCATAGTAAAATGATTAAAAAGTAGTTATTACCTAAATAACACTGGTCAAAACTGGTGCAGAATTGTTCTATCACACATAGTTTTATAGTTACGCCTTCTTTACAATTATACAGTGTGTAAGTAAACTCCTCTCCAGTGAAGTGGGTGAAGTAGCTAGCAATCGCAGTTAAGTTGGTATAACTGACTCCTGCTTTGTGAAAAAACCTTCAAACCTCTCTTCTTTTCAACCTTATGCTGTTCAAGGCCTTGCTAATAAGCAATGTGACATAGGACATATTTGGATATGATGAATCAGATGTTCGCTTTCTTACTGTCTCAGACAGCACTCCTGGCAGGTTGGTGGTCAGAGTTCGTTCTGTGAACATCTAATGCTGTGTGCTTCTCTGTCTTAAGTTGTTATTAATTCAATTCAGTGTATATATTTGTATAGTGTTTATGTAGCTTAGTATATATTTTATAGTGTTTAGAACACCAAGTAGTACAATGCATAGAAACTGTGTTAACCATCCGGACTCTTTTTGCTACATTTGTGGTGAGGTAACATTTAAAAATAGCGAACGTAGTTTTACTCCACTAATTAAGAAGTGCTATAAGCTTTATTTTGGTTGAAATATTGGTGATTAAGATAACAATTGGTCCCCTCATTTTTGTTGTGTCAAATGTGTCAGACTCCTCATGAGTTGGTCAAAGGGTTCTTGGCACATGCATTTTGGTGTTATAATGATTTGGTGGGAACCAAAAGATCACGCTACAGATTGTTACTTTTGTCTCACAAACATTTCAGGCATCAATTCTAAGTCAAAACACATCGTGACATACTCTGATCCATCATCTGTCATGAGGCTTCTGCCTCATAGTGAATAATTGCCTGTGCCAAAATCTCAAGAAAATGTCATACTAAATGATGATGGACAAGAAGAAGAGGTGAGTGTAGAAAATGGTAATGATGATGATGATGATGATGTAAGGCTTGATCCCAAATTTGAAGCTTCTTGTTCATATTCTGAGCAACGTTTACTTACTCAAAGAGATTCCAATAACTTTGTCCGAGATTAAAATCTATCTAAAAGGCAAGCAGAACTTTTAGGATCTATATTGAAGGGCTGGAATCTCATCCACAAAGAAACAAAAGTATGTGTTTTTAGAGATAGGCATAGTTACTTTAATGATTTATTTTCCCTTGAAGATCGTCTTGTTTTTTGTAATGGTGTTTATTCTGTTAGGGAAGCACTTGGTCACGAGCTCAAAACAGAGGAGTGGCGTTTATTTATTGATTCTTCTAAAGCTAGCTTGAAAGCTGTGCTTCTCCACAATGAAAATAAGTTTCCATAAGTGCGAATAGAAAATACTGCTGATATGAAAGAAACATATGTGAGCATAAAACTCCTTCTGTACAAAATGAAGTATGATGAATATAAATGGAATCTCTGTGGTGACTTGAAAGTCATTGCTCTTTTGCTTGGACTACAACTTGGTTTCATGAAGTTCTGCTGTTTTCTCTGTGAGTGGGACAGCAGAGACCGGAAAAATCACTAGACCCAGAAAAAGTGACCAGAGCGTACATCACTAACACCAGGGAATAAGAATGTTGTCAATAAACCACTTACCGATCCGAAAAAAGTATACTTACCTCCACTCCACATAAAGCTTGGTCTTATTAAAAACATTGTTAAAGCAATGGATCGAAGTGGGCTTGAATTTACATGCTTAACACAAAAATTTCCAAAGATCAGTGATGCAAAGAGGGGATCTTTGTAGGACCTCAAATAAGAGAAATGATTAAAGGTGAGAACCTCGATGGTCAGTTGAACCAGGTTGAAAAGACTTTGTGGGATTCTTTCATGAGTATTTGGCGGAAATTTTTATGGAAACATAAGGCATACAACTACAAAGAAATAGTGAATGATTTGTTAAACTCTTACAAGATCATGTGATGTAACATGTTTGTGAAAATACATTTCTTAGATTTACACCTGGCATTCTTCCCAGAAAATCTTGGAGTGGTCTGTGACGAACATTGTGAAGGGTTTCATCAAGACATTTCCGGAAGGGAAAAACGTTACCAGGACAAGTGGAGTCCAAACATGCTTGCGGACTATTGTTGGACCCTTAAGAAGGATGTACAGAGGCAAAATACAACAGAAAATCCTACACTTCTCTCTACCTGTTAGGTGAGATAAGCCTTTATTATATCTGTATTTTGATAAACGTACTGTAAAATTTTCATGGGTATTACTCAAAATCCTCACGTGATAGAAAAATTCTAAAAATAGATTCAAATTCAGCATAAAAAATACTATTAGATCCACCTATTTTTACTTTTGGGACAACAATTATTTTTAATTTTATACCCAATGTAATCAGCGATGCAAAAAAAAAAACTAAATTCAGTCCTTATAGGACCCGGTAACTGACTTGTTAGGCTACTGAACTGCCAAATTACTCTCAGTATTACCAACACCTGAAATAAACGACGGCGTACTCTTAGTCTCCCACGTATTCTTGCTCTGCCCTAATTTATCACTAGTGCTTAGTTATAAGGCTAATTTTAAACTAATATTTAAAATAAATCATGAAAGCTCTGAAATCATGCATTTTAATCAAATGTTCATCGAGACCACATTGATTAAATGTGCTCTCGTAAATAACATGAGATTTAAAATATCCAAATTTTATTCGGGTTTTTAAGTCACGTGATAAAATAAGATAAAAAAAATATGGCGGTCCTTGTTCAACATTTTGACCAAATGATCATAATATCAATACTGTGGTTTACTGTGTAGCACTACTTAATGACTATAACTTTCATCAAAATCCAAATTAAGCTCATATTAAAGTTGAATATTAAATTGAACAAAAAAATTCAAAACTTTCCGCAATATTAAATATAAAAAGTGGTTAGACAGATTATTTTAAGCTGACTATACTTTTTTGAATAAAATCTACATTGTTGCAGCCTTACTGAATTATCAATTATTGGTTTGGATCAAGCCTACAAACATTCTTTAAATCCTCAACATGGATGTTTGGAGGCTGTATGTATTTTCAACGTTAGAGTAAACGAAACGATACAAAAAAATACAGTCATACAACTGCCGTCCTCAAACAGAAGGCCTTTAATTGGTTCATGGTATTTAATCTCTATCTAAAAAGTATTTTTTTTGTGAAAAAAGTATAACTCGTAACTAATACAATAGCTACATCTACATATCACCAAAAATTCCTGCGAAAGTTTTCCTTAAATTTTTCATCGTGTCTTCAGTATCTTCGCCATTCTGTGTGGTTGAGCCTTGACGACTAAATATTGTTCTTTGTGGCTCCTCGGTCCGTCTCACCCCGGCGCTAGTGACGCTGCTCACTGTGCTCGACTGGGACGCTGCCAAACACACGGGAGACGGTGGAATTAATAAAAAATGCAGTAATGGTTTTAAATTCTAGTTAACACTATTTATTTTCCATAGAATTTAGATACATTTTTCATACATAATAAAGTATACTCTTAGTTGTGCTTCCAAGACCTCTTAGGACATATCTTTTGCTATAAGAAGAGTTAATTCATTGATATGTGTGACAAGTAGAAACATATAACTGTATTTTATGATGAATACAATAATTATGAAAGGTTACATTTTCTTTGTATAAAGCTAAGTTGAACTAGATGTGTTGTACCTACGACACACGGTAAAAATTACAGAGGAATTTTGTTATCGCTAAATGAAGATAAGAAGTTTGGAATAATTTTACGTAGGCTTACCGTATTCAAGCTAGATAGCTACACTATATGAATTGAGGATATAACAATATAAAATAATTAATAATACTAACAATAACTAAAAAAAAAAGAGATCAATTCAGTTATAGTTCTTATGTTTATATTTTCAATTATATTAATATTTCTTAACATTTCTGTGTAAGAAACTATTACTAGGATATGTTTATACCTCTTCACAGTCTTTTTATATCTTATATCAACAAATCAAAAGCTTAACAAATCATTAATAAGTAAAAGTGCACACGTATAATCAAGCAAATACAAAGTAGTTTTGATAACAAATATAAAACGGTAGATTTGTACATAGATAAAATATGTTTTATGACAATAGACCACTTTACATAAATGTAATAAATATTTTGTCAGAACATTTCAATTGATTGTAATTTTTGACGTTTTCTCTTATTAAAATAAAAAGTATTTTTTTAAACGCTTGTGGCTAGTACACAAGAATGATTAGTTGGAATAGATACATCTTTATGATAGAAACATCTATATTATAATATAACATGACCATCATTGTTCAATAAATGCCAACTATGAATTTTTAAGAAATAAAAATTAGATTAAGTCTGATATAATAAAATAAGCAAATTATATTATTAATAAAGAAGTCAATGTCCCACAATAATATCATTTTTTGTCATAATATTAATGCTAATACCAAAATGCCTGAGTGAAATACACACAAAAACTAAAATGTTATCACTGAATTGTATAATTTATTGAGGAAATACTAAATTATAGAAATGATACCAATATTACAATACCAAATCTATTTTAGCTATATACTTTCAAATATATACCATAATCTTCTAGCTTAGAACCAACCAACCAGTTATAGAAAATATATTAACTAATTTAGATTATTGTATGAATAATATTTGAAAAATTATTTAAATATAAAAGTTATATTGTTATCATGGTGAAAATAACACTCACTAGATTATTTAGATATAAAATTAATAACAAAAATAATATTTGTATTATTAATATAACCAAAATATTCTAAAAAACCATGGTTTGGTTTCACAAAATATTGTAGGCCTAAGATATACGAGCTCATGTATTTGTTTTGCCACAGTTACATAAGTAAATATTCTATATTTAAATCGATATTCAAGAATAGCAGTCAATATATTGTATAGAATACAATACCAGTACCATATTTAATTTTGCGTGAAGTATTATAAGATTGTCTCATTCTGAGATAACATTTCAACTAAAATGAGACACTTTCAGTCCTTATTTAAAACATAAGTGTTTACCATCAATAACTTCCTATACAGAATTATTTTTACAATTACTGTGACTTACTACCTGTCAGGTTATACGTAAAACTTATATATGATAATTACTATAATGGGGTAGGGATGAGGGAGGAAGTATTATATAGGTGATCTACTAGCATTTGCGTGGAAGGTGAGTGGAAAACCATTTAGTAGATCCAATCGGAATTCAAAGCCCTATCTCCTCGTCATCAGCAGGCCAGTCTAGAGTGACGCCTTAGACCGTTCAGCCACTAAAGCGTTTATTATTTAATTAAAAGGCCACTGAGATTGTCGGGCTAGAAGAAACCATGGTTTGGACAGGGTTCTAGAGCTATCATGAAGCGCATGTTAAGGAGGATCTTCAAACACTATCGGACACGTTCTGAAGGAAGGGTTCTCTAATAAAGCCATTTCTGGAAAAGTACAAATCATACAAAACAACTAGATTTCAAATGTAATATTATTGAAAATATTATTTTTATTGTACAAGTCTAATTATTAGTCTTTGCTGTAATTTTAAAGTCGGTAAAAATTATATTACGCTGTTCGAACAAGCTATAGTAAAATTGGTGAATAGTTACTTACAAATCACTAGAGTTCATGATTTAACAAAGTACTTAACTTGCTTTTCTTTCTTTGAGCCCCTCGGATAGAGAACGTATTATGATAGCAAAAATAATCTAATTTGATTATTTGTATGGATGTTGACGTTTCATTATCTTCCGAAACCTAAACGTTATTTTTTTCCATTGCCATCTGTCGCCTCTTACTGAGACTGGAGCTGAAACGATTTGACCAACCCAACTAGAAATTAGTATCC
The DNA here is from genome assembly GCA_039000515.1 of Timema cristinae. Classification (NCBI taxonomy): domain Eukaryota; kingdom Metazoa; phylum Arthropoda; class Insecta; order Phasmatodea; family Timematidae; genus Timema; species Timema cristinae. The sequence goes on from JBCFYV010000324.1 coordinate 118,280, forward strand.
AAAATTTTAATATTTTGTCTCCAGAGATGTTTATGGAGTCATCCATTCAATCATAACATAAGGGATGGTTTACTTAGGGGCTAAGAGAGAAAATATATTCTTTATTCCAAATTGGCTATGGCTATTTTTTCCTAAAATTCGTATCTCGGAACTGTTTATCTTTACAAACCAAAGGGTGTATCTCACTCTCCAGTGAAAATCTTTGAGATAAATGTCACGGAACACCACAAAGACTTTTCCCCGATTGATCTTAAAACATACATTTACTAAAAACTTGTAAGAAATATGAAACGAAATAATAGTTGTTGTAGAAAAATTACACCATAGAATATAAATGAAAAATATCCACTGTTACTTACTCTATGGCACTAGGAACTAGGAGCACTGTTACATAAAAATTCAGAAAATATAAACATGTGTGTCCACCAAAGAGCATAAGAATCAAATTCGTTTTTAAATACTTGCATTAAAAAGTATATATTATTGCATATAGCTCACAAATTACTGGTTTTATACAAATATATTTCAAACAAAATACTTTTATTTTTAATAATGATACAACTTTAAAAAGATGAGATAATTTGTATCTCAAATAAATGCGGAGAAATAATAAAAACTGGAAAATTTACCCCATTTAAGGTACCCTCAAAGGTGATATACAAGAGAAAATGAGAGTTTCCATCTTGTTATTGGTGATAAACAATGTGTATATATATATATATAATTGAATCAAAATCGTTAAAGCTAATTTTGATAAAAATCGAACTGAACAGGTTGTAAATTCAAGATGGCTGCCATAAAACTAGTTTTGAGAAGTGTTAACTTTTGGTAACACGTCTTAGCAAGATAAAAATTCAAAATGTTTGCCAAAACCTACAATTCAAAATATTAATAAATACAAATTCAATCTAGACATTTTAAGACATTTCTGAACAGACTGTACATTAGAGATGACCACCAAAAGCTTTATGGAGTGATGTGAAACATTAAATGGACCATTAAAATTCAAGATAATCATCCCTATATCATACAGCTTGAGATAATGTATTCAAAATGGCGTATCCAAGCTGTTGGATTCAAGATGACTGCCAACATTCAAAATGGCTGCCAATATTCAATATGGCTACCTTTATACTTCACAGCCAATAATCTCTGGAACCCTGATGCCCTAAAGTCCAGACCTCATAGTGGTAAATACCACTCATATATTACGCTGTTTCCTTGTAATGGTATGTAATTTATTAATTTTTTCACTTTATCTCTCGGTCAAACCAATTGTTTCAGTAGTATCAGCGTTTTAATATCACTAACTTTATTTTTGAACTCATTGCCTTGTAAGGTTATATAATTTATGCCTCACCTTGTGCCATTCTCCCTCAGGCGCGCCATCTCCACAGGGCATCACCCTGTCTCCGGTACCCATATTTTTTATTTTTATTATTATTGACTCTTATTTCAACCCCTTAACAACAATAATCCATGACGGATCCCTCCCTATGAATGGCGATGCAATTCTCCTAGATTTCACCCCAACCTTCAAGACCTCCCGACATCACAACCACCCTCCTCAGCCTAAACTTACTGCTTGCACACCCCGCGACACAACACCCTGCTCTACCAGCCTCTTCGACTCAGACATCTCAACCATCCCCCTCTCCTCCCTCCTTCAAGACATTACGTCCACCCCCTAGCATATAAAGGCCTCCGTAGCTGGTCCCTTACCCACAAACAGACGTTCCCAGTTAGATCAGGACCCTACTCGACGAGTAAGACGAGCAATATCACGGACTGCTAACGCCGTGTTCATAGCGGTAAACTGCCCTCTCTACCCCACACCCCACCTACATCAACTCTCTCCGACTTCCCCTATAAACCTCCTCCCACTGGCATCCTGACGCTAGACAGCTCAATCTAATACTGGTGGTTTCCCTCGGTGTAGTATCTATTACTACATACATCTCCTCCTTTAATGTAAATGCATGACCTTCTTATCCTTATATATAGTAATAATCTTAACTTTCTCTCTTAGAGGAGTCACTACCAATCTTATTGGGTGGATGGATATCCAACGTCCTATCACTTGGGTCTATAACGATAAATTCTCATTCACGTACCCTAATCTCAAATATGGTATTAAGAGTTACACTTCTTATTTTTCAAATAAATTATAGATACGACCTCTAACAATGTATGCTTTCTGGCACTACCACACCTCCACATTGGAGAAAGGAATCTCTCTATGTCTTCCTCCCTACTGATAGCTTTGTAAACAGCACATATGTTTACGAGGTAAACACGCACAGACATACTCTTGCAAGCCTTTTATATATGTACTCATTCGATCTTTCTCCCTCCTTTTCTAACCTTCCCCTCCTTCTTTCAAGCTAAACATTTAATTATCTAACACTTATCAGAGTCATGAAACATCTTACATTGAACCGGAGGTAATTGATCATACCATGTCTCCACAAACATTCAATCAGTTTAAATTGTATCAATACAAGTAGTAAATTTAATAATAGTTACAACATAGGATCATCTTTTATTGGTCTTGAACTTTTTGAGTCCCAGCCTAACATAACTTTCCCCAAACCGACTCAACCCAAGATAGCCTTAACCTTAGTAAAGCATAAATCAGCCTTAACCATAACCTAACCTAGCCTAACCTAACTTACCAAAGTTGGTGAACCTAGCATTTTCATTCATACACATCGACAAAGGGGAACCGCGGGCTTGATATGTATTCAATTATCAAACCTTATATACATGATAGCATAGGTTTTTCTCACCCACAGTGACTTCTTCTTTAATAAGACTAGGATTTTAGCGTTAGAACTAGGATAACAGTTTATGAATCATAATATGTAGGTTTAATTTGACATATTAGGTACCAATGTTACATAGGTTAATGTTTAATTTACAGTAAATACGTAAAACCAATGGTAAATAAGATTCAGACATGAAATTTAATATTTTATGTATTTTAGGATAGTCACTCAAATTTTTACCTACTTCAACATTCATCGTTTGCCAACAGACGTCGACATAAATCTACATAAGGATCAAATAGACAAAGCTATTATTTATGCTTTTTAGTGAGGATTACTCCATCAAGATATCATATTCTGAAAGTTTAAAAATGACACCTGGGCACAGGAATCTAATCCGGGATCTTTGACTTAGTACGCCAATGCTCTTACCACTAATCAATCCAGGAATCGTCCCGTGCCCAGGGTCATTCTTCACTCATATCTTAAGGCAGAGGTATAGAAGGTGGCTGGCTGTGTTATCTGATAGCTCGTGATATTAATAAAATCACACATTTGTAGCCGAAGAGTTCCATACGTCCATTATAGAGACTGCATTAAAATATGAGTGAAGAATGACCATGGACACGGGACTAATACTGGATAGCTCAGTGGTTAGAGCATTGGCGTACTGAACCAACGGTCCCGGGTTCGATTCCTGTGTCCAGGTGTCATTTTTCAATTTTCAGAATATAAATCAACATATTACCAGGCTTAAACAGATTTCAACATCACTCAAACAGACTCGTAGATACAAATATAGATAAATATGCTTCAACCGATATCAACATACATCAACAGACTTTAACGGACTTCAAAATACTTCAACAGACCTTAAGCTGACCTCAACATTTTTCAAAATACTCCAACAAGACTTCAACAAACTTTAACAGATTTCAAAATAATTAAACAAAACTTCAAAGATACTTCATGGAGACTTCATAAAGACTTAATTAATACTTTAACAATACTTTATAGTACCTCAACATACATCAAGAGACTTCAACAGACTTAAAAATACACCAACAAGACTTTATCAGACCAGACTTCCCAAGACTTAATTATACTTCATTCGAACGCAACATACTTTTCCAAATTTAGTCATACATCATTGAATATAGCAGATATAATAATAAACGACCATTATTTGTTATTCACACATCATACTAAGAGGACTTTTTTAAATCATTCCTCGATCACAAGCAAACATACATGATAGAGTAATTTGTCATGCTTATAATACAAAAGCTCATTTTTTTAACAAAGAAAAATATCCGTTTACCAAGAAATAAGGGTATTTTACCAGATTAATAAAATAATGAGGATAATGGATAACTTGAGTGGTATCATATGGCTTGTAGAGTATCCAGTATATACTTGTTACCACCCCTCTACTCCTTATTTCTCAATGTAACGCTTTTGCATTCACAAAGCGGCCAGTCATGCTCTACCCCTCTCCCTCCCCCCTTCTATGTTCAATGTCGCTAGCCAACATTCCCCTCACTTACTTCATGGCCGCTCGGTGTGTCAAGCCGAGCGCTCCCCAACGACCTATCTGGGGGGATAAAAAGGAGCTGAAAGACCGCTTGCTGGCATCAGTCAACGGGAGCAGAGCTCCACCCTTGGTCTCGACCTCTCGAGTAATAAACCATCGTCAACAGTTTGTGTGTGTTTCTTCGTCATTCAGCCGCCAACCATAACCAACCTTCCTATCCAGTTCACCGCGGTAACTCGCCGAACCACCCTTCCTATCCGGTTCACCGCGGTAACTCGCCGAACCACCCTTCCTATCCTGTTCCCCGCGGTCACTCGCCAAACCACCCTTCCTATCCGGTTCACCGCGGTAACTCGCCGAACCATCATTCCTATCCGGTTCACCGCGGTAACTCGCCGGACCACCCTTCCTATCCGGTTCGTTCCCACGAAACAAGCCCCTGGGGTCATAATAAACTATCCGAGCTCTTCTAGACACTGCATCCGGATCCAGAGGGTACGTGAGAACTATGACCACACATAATCCAAGCGGGGTTGACGACATACTAATGGACCACTTGTGTGGTATCATGTGGCTTGTAGATTATACAGTATATTCTGATGGATCACTTATGTGGTATCATGTGGCTTGTAGAGTATACAGTATATACTAATGGATCACTTGTGTGGTATCATGTGGCTTGTAGATTATACCATATATACCAATGGATCACTTGTGTGATACCATGTGGCTTGTAGAGTATACCATATATACCAATGGATCACTTGTGTGATACCATGTGGCTTGTAGATTATACAGTATATTCTGATGGATCACTTATGTGGTATCATGTGGCTTGTAGAGTATACAGTATATACTAATGGATCACTTGTGTGGTATCATGTGGCTTGTAGATTATACCATATATACCAATGGATCACTTGTGTGATACCATGTGGCTTGTAGAGTATACCATATATACCAATGGATCACTTGTGTGATACCATGTGGCTTGTAGAGTATACCATATATACCAATGGATCACTTGTGTGATACCATGTGGCTTGTAGAGTATACCATATATACCAATGGATCACTTGTGTGATACCATGTGGCTTGTAGAGTATACCATATATACCAATGGATCACTTGTGTGGTATCATGTGGCTTGTAGATTATACCATATATACCAATGGATCACTTGTGTGATACCATGTGGCTTGTAGAGTATACCATATATACCAATGGATCACTTGTGTGATACCATGTGGCTTGTAGAGTATACCATATATACCAATGGATCACTTGTGTGATACCATGTGGCTTGTAGAGTATACCATATATACCAATGAATCACTTGTGTGATACCATGTGGCTTGTAGAGTATACCATATATACCAATGGATCACTTGTGTGATACCATATGACTTGTAGAGTATACCATATATACCAATGGATCACTTGTGTGGTATCATGTGGCTTGTAGATTATACAGTATATTCTAATGGATCACTTGTGTGGTATCATGTGGCCTGTAGAGTATACAGTATATACTAATGGATCACTTGTAGGGTTTCATGTGGCTTGTAGAGTATACCGTATATACTAATGGATCACCTGAGTGGTATCATGTGGCTTATAGAGTATACAGTATTTACTAATGAATCACTTGAGTGGTATCATGAGGATTGTAGAGTATACAGTATTTTCTAATGGATCACTTGAGTGGTATTATGTGGCTTGTAGAGTATACAGTATATACTAATGGATCACTTGTGCGGTATAATGTGGCTTGTTGAGCATATAGTATTTACTAAATAAACACTTGTGTGGTATCTTGTGGCTTGTAGAGTATACAGTATATACTAATGAATCACTTGTGCAGTGACATGTGGCTTGTTGAGCATACAGTATTTACTAAATAAATACTTGTGTGGTATAGTTTCGTGTGTATAGTATAAAGTATTTACTAACGAAATATCAGTTAGGTCTCATGTGTTTTGTTGATTTAACAGTATTTACTCAAACACTAGTTAGGTCTCATGTATCTTGTTTAGTTCTTATCAAAGACCTTAACTGTCTTTGACCCTGATATAACTAGGTTGAATCCAATAAAATGCCTGTGGATTATCAATTTAACAGAAGAATATATGCGTACAGCTCAAACGCCTGGTCAATCAGTGTCGATCTTGTTGCGTTGTGAACGCCACAAGGATGAAACAACACCATTTCGACTGAAAGCTGGCGTGTTCTTCATGTCGACTTAAAGCCGACCGGCTTATGTATCCGAGACTGCATTATCGCCCAAACTCATGGACATGTCGAGTGAGAAAGATTCGCCTGGTCTCTGCTAGTGACGCGACAATTGTTTGGCTAGAAACCACCTGTCTACCAATTCCTAAACGCTGAGTGGAGAGAGAAACGTATTCAAGACCGAAAAACCTATATGAACTCTATGAATTTATACATCCCACTGTCTTAGATCTACACGGCTTGGTAGATTCCAATCCTCCCACCCTCACCCACTTCCCTCACAATCCCCTTGGTTTCCCGGACATCCTCGACCTCGTTGTCTCCAGAGAGATCAGAGGGTGATTAGTGCTGATGTATCTAGCAGGGCTAGACTCAGATCACAATCTCGTTCTTGTGAACCTGGGACGCGCAGTGTCCTTCATAGACCCCCCCGCCCCCCCCCCCCCCAAAACCCGATCTTAAGCGCAATGACTGGGACAGAATCACGAATGTGTTGAGAAAGAGGTTGGGACCCACCCCTACCTTTCGAACAGCAACATAAATCGATCGTGGTGCGGAGTTCATAACTTTCTCTGTCAAGGGGTCACTCGAAGTTTCAATATCAAGGCACCACCCTAAGAGGGCGCCACAGGCTTCTTTGATCGATTCTATCCTCAGGTATGTCCGGAAGAAAAATTGGCTGAGGAAGACTTGGCAAATCTTGAGGTACCCGGTAGACGAGGCCAACTGGAGCCGCGAAGTCCATGTGGTTCATGATATGATCAAAAAATACCGGAAATGTGTCTAGGAGAACAAGATTGAGAGCCTGTGCATACAGGACAAGTCCCTGTGGCACATGATGAGGAGCTTGACGTGGGTCCCCGCACCAAGGCAGCCTATTGTAAGACGAAACTGGGTGGCCAACTCTGACTAGGAGAAGGATGCTGCTCTCTCTGAGCACTTAGAGGTGCAATTCATACCGACTGATGACCCGTAAGATCCCGCGCACATTGCGCACATGGCTCAGGTCATCGGTGTGGTCTCGTACAGACCCTTGGATGAACCTGAACACACGGAGGTGACAGAAATGACATGGGCGTTAGCCACTCTAAGATTAAACAAGGCCCTGGACCGGACGATATAAGTAACGCAGTTCTATGAAAGTTGCCCTTGGAAGTGATTAACTTCCTCGTGGAGTTATTCAACACCGTCCTGGTTCCGAGACACTTCCCCAAGCTATAGTAGCAAGCCAACGTCCTCTGCTTTCATAAAAAGGATAAGGACCCAGCCCTAATTTCGTCTTACCGACCTATCAGCTTGCTCGACTGTTTGGGCAAGGTGTTCGAGAGACTTCTACTAAGAGACTGACCCGAAAAGACCGCGACGCGGGCATTTTGGTGGACGAGCAGTTCCGCTTTTGGGCCAGACACACCACGTCTCACCAACTTTTCCTACTCTTGGAGCAGGTCACGAGGAAATTCAACATCAACAGGTTAACTGGTGCTGTCTTTCTCTACGTGGCAAACGCCTTCGACCGTGTTTGGCACGAAGGTCTCCTTTTCTAACTGTTTTTCTTAAACCTACCCTTCCAACTAGTTAAGATTGTATAATCTTATTTATACCACCGTACCTTCTCCACTACCTTTGGAAACACCACTTCCGAAGTAAGAGGCATCCAGGCTGGAGTACTGCATGGTTCCCTCGTGAGCCCAGTGCTATTTAGTATGCATGTTAACGACATTCCAAAATCCCCAAACACAAAGTTGGCACTCTACGTGGACGATACGTCTCTAGAAGTGGGGTCGTGGCAAGGGCAGCTGGTGGAGAGGTGACTCCAGGAGCACCTGACGCAGTTGATGGGGTGGATTACCATCTGGAGGATGAGTATGAACGTGGAGAGGAGCACAGCAGTGCCCTTCACACGGAAGAGAAAGTACTATATGCCAGCCCCCCTCCGGCTGTTTGGAAAACAGATTAGATGGGAAAACGGTTCTAAGAACCAGAGACCTACGTTGGACACAAAACCAACTTGGAAAATCCACGTTACTGAAAGACTACGGTGAGGCAAAGGCTGGTAATCCTAGGCCCACTGCTTAACATGCGTATTACCCTGTCTACGAGGAACGGTCTGACAGTGTACAAACAGCTAATCAGGCCAATTTTCGATTAAGCGCCATTTGGCACCACCTAGTGGACACGTATATGAGGAGGATGCATTCATTCCAGAGCACGTGTCTGAGGATCATTGTGGACGCTCCTTGGTACGTTCGCAAAGTGAATCTGCATCGCGACCTGGATATGCCTACCATCAAGGACCATTTCCGGAATCTGTTGCAGTCCTTCTACGAAAAGCTTTCCGGTGCCACCAATTCTCAAGTCCAGGGGCCTGGTAACTACGTCATCGACCCTGGAGGGTACCACCGACGTCCCAAAGCTCTGCTTGGATAAGCGAAAAGTGTAAACCAGTGGTCAGTGGGAGGCTCTCACCCAGACCCCTATAGAGTATTGTCTCCAAACATAACTCTTAAAACCCTCACTCGGTTTGCCAATTTAAATTTTTCACCCATTAATAATAGTCTTTTTTCTTTTGTTTCAGAACATTAGTGAAAAGCGACAACCCGTTATTAATTAATTCTGAAAATAGTATGTTATTACTAATTGGTCGTTACGTACTATAATTTGCTCTCGTACCTCCCTTCAGGGTACATTAGTGTATGTCGTATTCTATGCTGTACATCACTGTGATTTAATTGGCTAGGGCTATGGACACACTTTATGGATATAAGCAGGCCTTGTCTGAGCAAAATATTTACCAGTCAGTGCAGACAGTGCAGTGTTCAGTCAGTTCAGTGCCAGTCGGCAGTCAGTGCAATTCAGTGCGTTTATCGACAACAACAATGCGAGTTGGAGTCGTCGTCAACGAGTTTATTTTATTTATTTTGTGATATATTCTGTGCCGACTAAAGTCGGGTAGTGTGGTATACCACAAAGGACGCGTCAAGAGGAGGGAATGGCCTCCGACTTGGATGTAGACGTTGAAAGAACGGACGATGATTACATGGAGGACCATGGCCAGGAAGGGGGTCCATCCAACACTAATCCAAAACTACCAAAAGAAATCGATAAAACCTTTGAGCCAGTCTCTGGACTCAAGTGGAAGCTCAGGACTAGGCCGGGACTGGAAGTTCCGCAGTATAAGGCTATAAAAGTGAATAATAAGTTTGCTAGCATGTCTAGCCTACAGGATGAAACAGCGACCAGTCAAACGGGGCAATCAAGTGGAGGCATGGAGGACAGTTCCACCCCGTGAAGTATAAAGACCACTCCGGTGGTCGTAACTAACGTGACACAATACAACAATGCTATAAAGCTTCTAAACAGCGGCTTGCAAGACGATTAAAAGGTGTACTGTATTTCACAGGGATTAAGGTGGTCACGACCTCCTTCAGGGATCACTTCTCCCTGTTAAAGCCACTCAAACAAAACATGTTAGAACACTTTACGTATGTACTTCCCAAGGACAAGCCCTTCAAGGCTGTCATCAAGGGCCTTCACGCAAGTATGCCCTGCTCAGACATAAAGGTGGAACTGGAGGACAGGGGATTCACGCCAACCGATGTGAGACAGTTATACTCGAAATCATCTCCACATTCAGTGACACCAAGACCCCTACCGATATTTGTATGCACCTTGGCGAGGACAGAAGGGGTGTGGGAGGTCTTTAAGGTACCGGTAATCAATCATACTGTAGTCAAGATTGAGAAGTATCGTGCTTCACATAATACAAATCTACAGTTCCATCGTTGCCAACATTTTGGACACTCTGAGAACTACTGCGCCCAAAAACCACGCTGCGTAAAGTGTCTAGGAGAGCACCTGACGGTAGAGTGCCAGAAAAAAGAGAAAATAACTCCAGCACAATGCGTGAACTTTAAGGGACAACACGCAGAAAATTACCGCAACTGACCTATTTATCTACGAGAGCTGGAGAAGAAAAACCAGGTGTCAGAAAAGAAAAAAAGAGGGGGAAAGTAAAGTGGCTAGCCCTTCTTCCCACGTACCTGGGAATCGAAAACCTTCAACTGGCCAGCAATCTTCTGCTAGCCAACCAACATCAGCAGGAAATATGGGATTGAATCAACCATCTTACAATGAGGTCGTCAAGAAGCTTGCTAAGAAGGACCAACAAGAAGACCGTTCCTCGGAAGAATCCTCGGACTTGAAAGACCTTATGCAAATTCTCAAGAAAATCAACGTGGTGGGCTTACTGCAACGCCTTAGGAAGTACCTCGTACTGTTGCAGAATGCTCCTTACAAGACAACAAAAGTGATGCTTCTTCTGGAAGCTGCAACTGAATTCTTCTGCGATGGCAACTGATCAGGGAAAAGGTGTAGAAGAGTCATTAAACATTCTGTTATGGAACACTAATGGCTTAGACCAACAAGAACACATGTTTCGACAACTACTGAGGACGTATGGAGTCGACGTAGCACTGATCTGTGAGACCCAATTATCGGAACAGAAGAAGATGCGGTTCTACGGATACGAGTTGTATCGAAATGATAGAGCAGCTGGCTGGGAGGGGGCATGGCCATGTTGGTTCGCAGTAACCTTGTACACTATCAAACGACTTTACCGGCTATGGACTATATTGAATCCCCTTCGATAGCTATTCCCACAGGGCGGAAACATATAGTGTTTACCGCTGTCTACAGAAGCCCTGCGGTCCCATTCATCATCGATGACCTAGACAGGCTCACATCAAAAAAGGAGATTTTAACTGTAAACATACGAGTCGGAACAGTCGCGTGTCCAATCAGGCAGGTCGGACACTGGCTGGCCAGGCAGCAATCAAGAGCTACACAGTCCTAGTGACTAACGAACCGACGTTCTACCCATTCAACTACAAGAATCTTCCCGATGTTCTAGATGTTGTACTGATGGATCTTGATACGCTTCTGGAAGAACTCGAATCCTTAAACGAACTTGACTCCGACCACCTCCCGGACTTTGGAAGGATAGCCCTGAAGACAAACCCAAGATTATCGTACCTTAGGAGGAAGATCTCCAGGAGTGACTGGGACTAGTATCGGTGGGTATTGACGGACGCAGTATCGTTGAACATGGAGGTAAGAAGTGGACAGTTCCATCACTCTTCTGACAGCCACATTACTCGAGGCATACCGAGAGACAACTGTATTCGAGACGCCGCCGGTTTTGTTGAAGAGGGACGACCCGGAGCTGAGTTACTTGATAGCTCTGAAGAGGGAAGCAAGGCAGCAGCACCGAGATCCGAGGCATCGTGCAGAGTAAAGTAGGCTAAGAGCCCTTGTACGTAGAAAGGCTAAAGCTCTGAATATCACCAACTGGAATGAGTATGTAGCGAACATTTTGGCTGGGGATGCCAACGTGTGGAAGGTGACGAGACAGGTCAAAGGTACGAAAGGAAAGGCAGGGACCACGGTCATCCACGGAAGAAGTGGGTTGAAATTCCGGAGCGAGGCCAAGGCAGAGGCCATTGCGGAATCTTTTGAAGAACAGTTCAAGGCTAACTCAGAGCCCCAGGATGAAGAGTCTACCAGGATAGTATATAGAGCGGTTGGGGTATATCTGGAAGATCCTGTTATAGAGCTACCGCGCCCTATCACCAGAAATGAAGTAACCCACCAGGTGGAAAAGCTGAATCTACGGAGAGTGACAAGTCTCGAACGAGATGTTGCGACACGTTCCGGAATGTGTAATCCAGCTCTTAACAAGAATGTTTTCAGCGGAATTACTGGCAGGTTACTTCCGAAGGCGTGGAAGGATGCCGACATCGTTTCATTGCCCAAATCAGGCAAGGACTGCAAATTCCCGCAGAACAGGCGGCCCATCAGTCTGCTTAGCAGCGTAGGAAAACTATTTGAAAAAATCATTCTGCAGCGATTGAAAACCTTCGGCAGAGAGCATCGAATTATTCCCGACATCCAATTCGGATTTCGGAACCATTATTCAACGGTACACCCAGTCCTGAGCCTAGTGGAGGACACAACATAGAGCTTTAATCAAGGGGAAATCACGCTAGCTGTACTCATGGATGTAGAGAAGGCGTTTGATAAGGTCTGGCACGCCGGCCTTATTTAAAAATTGAACCAGGCCAATTTCCCAAGGGCTTATGTACATCTAATCAAGAGCTTCCTAACTTGACGACACTTTCAAGTCAAGATGGAAGGTAAAAGGTCGCCTTTTCATAGTATCAGGGCGGGGTGCCACAGGGTCGGCACTCTCACCGTTCCTATACACTG
>JBCFYV010000325.1:0-83099 GCA_039000515.1 Timema cristinae
AATACTTGTTTTTTTAAAAAAAACACACAGTTATAAAAGGGAAGGTAAATTTTAAAAGGGAAATTTTTAACCCAAATTCGCAAAAGAAAAAGGGGGAGTTTTAGAAAACCACCCCAACTACCCCTAAAAAAAACCTCCCCACCCCCAAAACAATTTATTCTCTTGTGAGAAAAACCCCTTAATCAACAACCACCAAAGCTGCTTATTAAAAAAAAAAAAATTTTTTTCACTGGGGAAGAATTTTTTCCCTTTTTGCCCTTCTTAAAAAAAACAAAAAAAATATTTTGCCAAAAAATAATGCACAAATAAAACAAAAAAACCAAGCAAACGCTCACAACATTTCAATTTGTTGACAAAAACATAAAATCTTATTTCAAGAAGTATGAGAAAAAACCCTTAAAGTAAATCTTTTTTTAGAAATTGATTCTTACTACTCAGGGGGTTTTATAAGCTTCGTACAAATTTTACACTGATTTTTTGGGGAGGGAAAAAGGGTTATATTTATGGGTTTACCCATGGAGAGAGGGGGGAAAAAAATTATTTTGAAAAACCCCCCTCAGCACACCCATTGAGATTTGAACCTATATCTCCTCGTCTTTGGGCAGTAAGTTTATTAAGAGAGTAGTCCCCTTAGACCACACAGCCACCGAAGGGGGGTCTCCAAAAAAATTTGGGTATTATAAAAGAGTCAACAATTTTGTTCCCTTTTTTCTCCAAAAATTAAACTGAAGTTGAAATTCATCTTTTTTTTAAAACACCCATTAAAAATGTCGATGATGTACCAACATCAAAATTTAGCTGAAATAAAACAAAAGAAAGAAAAAATAATTAAACATTTTAAAATTTATGGGTATTGCTAAAAATTTAGAATAATGTGTTTTTTTTTACTAGAAAAAATGATAAAGGTTTTTAAATGTAGGGAAAATGTAAATATATAATAAATTAAAATATTTTTGTGTATCACAAAAAAAAAAAATGTAAAATTTAAATACATGAACAGGGAAAAAATTTTAAACACAATGGCTCTGAACAAAAAAATTTAAAAAAGGTATTATATATTATTTTTAGGTAGTTTTTTTTCCCATATTATGCAATCACCATGAAGAATTTAAAAAAAATGTAGTCTATTTTTGGGTTTTTTGAAGAAACAAAAACAAACAATTTTGGGGTTTATTTTAGAGACATTTTTTTGTGGCATTAGTAAAAACCAAAAAAATTTTTTTTTTCCCCTTTCATTTTGAAACACACTTTTTTGTGTGTCCCCTTTGCTAAAACCTTCTTTTAAAAATAAGAAAATTTTTTTTTTTATTTATTTGGGTATTAAACGTGCACTTTCTGAACCGAGTGATAATATCACGATAAAAAATTTCTATGAGCAAGAGAAAAAGGGTTTTAAAATTTTTTGGCAAGGAAAGGTATTTTCACATATCTTCCAAGGTTCTTTTATATACCACAATCAACAGGGACTGACATTTTTTGTTCCCCTCTGAAGAAAGTTGTTCTAAGGATTTTTATTGCTCAAAAAAATCTGTAAAAACCTGGGCTGGTTTGAACCTATAAAAAAATCAAGCCCTTGAGGTGAGCACTTTACCCCACAACCACAGAGGTCAACCATTTGTACAACAAATCTAAAAAATTTAAAAGAGGATTTTTTTAAAACCCAATTTTAAACTTATTAAAAAAATAATTCTATAAAAATTGTCGACTTAAAAATATGAATGCATTCATTCCATTAATATGGGGGTTCCCACCCTTTCAAAATTCATGCACCTCTCAAAAATCTGGGGTTATAACTAATGTACACTTTCAAATACTTCATAATAAATGGTACAACAAATCCCAAAAAATTTTTCCCCAAATTGGGGTATTATGGTTTTAAAGATAATTTTCAAAAATGGGTTTAATGAGTAAACTCCCTTTTTAAAATTGTTTTCCCCCATAAAAACAAACTCCCTCAAATTTTTAAAAAAAAAAATCACTTTTTTTAAAATTTTTTTAAAAAAATTCAAATTTTCAGGGTTATTATATGTTAACTTACCCTAAAATTATTTATTTGCAAAATAAAAACATATTATTTATCATGATAAAAATATTCATGATTCCCATTTTGAAATTTAAAACTTTTAAAATTAATTTCCAAAACATTCAAATTTTTTCTAATTTAAATTTTAAAATAGTAAACTACCTTTATTTTAATTTGTTTTTGATAAACTAGGAATATTATTTGTGATATGTTATAGGTTTCCCAATACCAATTTTGGGAAACCCAAAACGTAAGGGCCCTTTTTTTTAAAATTCAAATTAAAAAACAGTCATCAATAAACTACAAATAACCAAAATTTTTTTTCCCCCAAATCAAATTTAAAAGCTTTTTTTGCCATGCTCATGTCAAACACTTTCCCCAAAATTTTTCCCCTTTTTAAAAAACAAAATGGTTATACCATTTTTTAAAAAAATTTGAATTTTCAAAAATCCCCTCATCAATAAACACCCTTTATATAATTTTTTTCCCAAAACCCCAAATTTAAAGGGGTTTTTTGTATATAAAATCTACTAAGTTTAAACCCCTTTAGAATCATAGCACTAGACCCTTTTTAAAATATTTCAAGTTTTTGAAAATCAGACATCAGTTTTGGGCCCAAGCACCCTTCAGTGAATCTTTGCCCAAAAACCAATTATAAAAAAGCTATTTCTCATGTCAAACAATTTATAGAAATGCATTTTTTAAAAAAAATCCTTTGAGCCATTTTTTTAAAAAAAAAGAAATTTAAAAATAATTACTCTCAATTTAAAATACCCTTAATTGGGGGTTAGGGTTAAAAAAAAAAGTTTTATAGTTGCTTGAAAAGGGTAAAAAAAAAAAAAAAAGAAGAGATTTAAAGGAAAAAGGTAGAGCCATATTAGAAGAATAGCAAAATCAAGAAGGCCCAAATTTCTATTGACCTCATATTTGCTGTTAAATTTAATGGAGAAGTATGGGAACTTAAGAAGAACCTTGTGACCTTGTGATAGTATTTTTGGACATCAAAAGGCCTATGATAGTTTCTAAGGAACAAGATCTAAAAAATATTTTGGGAAAAAGTATGGGTGTGTCAAATTTCCTGATTGACAAAGTGAAGATGTTGTACTAGAAATGTAACTGTTTTGCCCAGATAGAGAATAAACATCAAAAAGGGGTTTGAAAAGAGAGGAGTTAATAAAGAAGATTCTTATAAACCCCCCTTTAAATTTTTAACAAGCAATGGACAGCTTTAAATAATATTTTACCCCTGAAATTGACATGATCCAAAACCCATGGTATTTAGGGAATTTGTTTTAAATACAAAATAAAAAATTTAAGTGGAAGACAGGAAAAACTGAATCCTTGGAATAAAATTTCAAAAAATTTTTTTAGTTAAGTTTCAATGGACATCTCATTTTTTGAAAATCTCTTTTCCCAAAGTATTCCATTCTTTAAAACACCTAAACCAGAGGTGCACTGCTAAGTTATGGCAGTCGACCCCCCACCCCCATACCCCCCTCTATACAAACGCCCCTTTCAGAGTTTTTTTCTTACATTACACAGGCACCCCCCCCCCCCCCCCCCCCTCAACCCCAAATCTTTTCAATTTTGTTGCTTGCTACTAAATAAAAAAAAAAGCTATCACCGTTATTCTCTCCAAGGATGAGCGAGTTTTGACAGCAATCTATGAAATTTAATAAAATGAGTCCAAAGGAAAGTATTTGAATCCCTGCCAAATTTAAATGTTTCTGAGCTCCCTTTAGGAAATCATTGTTTACACAATTGTGACATTTATTGCTGTAGAAATACAACAAAATATTTTTTCTTCCCTAAAATTAAAAAAATATAGCCATTTCTTTTGTTTTTTTTTCAGTGGAAATTTTTTTTAATCAGTCACTACTTACCTAATTTTTTTAAATACATGGTATAAGGAGGAATAAATTAAAAATAAGGCCCCCAAAAATTTTTTGTGTACAGAAGATAGAAAAACCAAAGTAAAAACCCAAACACTTTTTCCCAAAAAAAATTTTGGGGAAAATTTTTTAAAAAAATTAATTTTAGAAAAAGGTGGCCAAAGTTGGCGAAAAATTGCAATTTTTTTATTTTTAAAAATTTTGTTTAAAAATAAAATTTTTATGAAACTGTACACCTACTTCACTTTTCAAAAAAGGCCCCTTTCTGTTAAAATTTTTTTCGAATGCCAATTAACAAGAACATTGTATTCTATGATATAAAAAAAATCTGAATTAAATAAAACTAGCTAAACCATGTTCCAAAAAAATCATTAATTTATTATTAAAATACGATTATAACCCATCCAATACGAAGTCTTTTATTTTTTATTCTATGTTCAGAACGGTTTTTAAACTGTTTGGGGTTTTGAGAGGGAAAAAAGATAGATAAGAAAAATAAAAACCCGCATTTTTATGGAGAAAAAGATAAAAAAAACCCGAGTGATAAATCACTTGGGGGAAAAACTTTAAAAGGGAATAAAAACCCCCTAAACAAAAAAAGTTTTTTTCCCCCCAATCCCGTTGACTGTTTGAAATTTGGGGTTTTTGGCAGAGCCGAAAACTTTTTTCCTATTTGGGTTAAAATTTGTTTTCTGGGGTTTTCATAAGGCCCTCCCCCCCTTTTCTCCTGGGGTTTTTTGGGAAAAAATATCTAACCCAAAATTTTAAAGACTAGTTTATTGAAAGGCAAAATAAGAAAAAATCTATTTTCTAAAAATTTTGCTCAAAAAGATTTTGATTAAATTTAATATTAAAAAACCTTTTTGTCATTAAAAACAAGAGGACATTTTCTTTTTCCCCATGAACATGGGTTTTGGGGTACTTTCCCAAAGGGGAAAAATTTTTAAATTTTCCCTCATTTTTTCCACAACTATTTGAGACTCGTAATAATTTTTCATTTTAAAAAAATTTTAGTAAATATTAAATTTTAAAAAAAAAAAGTATACCCAAAAATTTTTTTTTGTAAGGTTTTATACTGTGTAATTCCAAGGGTTTAAAATGATTGATTTTTTAAACAATAGTAGTTTTAAAAAATTTTTTCATACTGTTAATCCCTTAAAATTTTGATGAAATTTACAATGCTCTAGCAATTCCGAATTCAAGGGAAAATGCGTCATTAAGTTTCTGGGCCCTTTAAAATCAAAAAAAAAATGAAAACCCAAAAAGAGACACTCATGTCTGTGCAACCCCTTTTGGGGTTATGGCGTTGGGGGGCCCAAACCCCCCCTTCAACTTTGGGATTGCAAAAACCTTTCGTTCCAGCACTGCTTTAAATTTTCGACTATACTCATGTTTTAATACAGGGGTTTTTAAATGAATTTGAAATTTTTATGCTCTTTTTTTGAAAAAAGATGTTTCCCCCTTTCTTAATTTTTGGGTAACAGTGGGGCCTAGTTCCCGATGCCATAGAGTTTAGGGCGGCCCGAGGGAAATTTTGGGGGCGGCAGTATGCTCTTTGACGCCTCTCTACGTAACCGGGGGGTAATATAGTCCACTTCACCCTAAATGGTAGGTAACAACAGCTAGCAAAAGTTTTTTAGATCAAATCTCATGTATCCATTTTCCAAAAACATACAGTTATATTTTGGGGGTTAATTTTTATATCCGCCCAGGCAAGGGGTTAGGTTTGAAGTTAATAAAGTTTGGGAAATTTTTTTCAAATCACACCCAGGGGGTTTTTTTGGTTTGGGGGGAAAATTTTCATATCCCCCCCCCGGTTACATTAGGTCATGTCAAAATCTTTTTTTAGCCCCCCTCAAAAAGGCACCCCCGGGGAGCCACCCGTTTACAAAGGCTCTCAAGCCCCCCCGCATAGAGTAAGTAAAATGTATATTTTTAATTTCAACAAATCCTAACGATTTTAGTAAATGTCTATTTCAAGTAAAAGCGAGAGAAAGTCTTTTTGGCACACCGTTTCCCCTTTTTTTTCTATTACAAAAAAAAACAATTTTGGCTTTACCTGTATTGGGTGGGTTTGGGAAACTTAAATTTTCCCAGGATTAATAAAAAATAATAATAATAATAAAAAAATAATAATAATAATAATAATAATCACATCATCATCATTCTCCCTCATGTTAAAGTGTACAAGATCCACAATTCCTGAACCCCTTTTTTTAACAACCGTTTTAAACGTGTGTGTGTATAAGTGTGTTGTGGGGTGTAATTTCTTTTAAAAAAAAAGATATTTTAAAATTTAAAAAAAATTTGATAAATTTTTTAGTGAATAGAAATAATAGCTATGACCCACATGCTCACCATCCCCTAAGAAACCCCGGGAATGCACCACTGCCCCCAAAAAAATTTTATCAAAAAAATTAATTCTGCTTTAAGGGGGGAAAATGTCTTATTTGTCTATATAACATGAATAAAACTATTTAAAAAAAAACTTTTCCCCTTTTTTCCCCTTCTTACAAAACCAATGTTAACAAATAGGTTTTATCTAATAAAGGGAAACACTTTTTATGCACATTTTTTAAAAAAGGTAAACAAAATTCAATTTTTACTTTAAAAAAAAAACTTTTAACATAGTTTCACAACAAATACACCCAGAAAACTTTTAAAAATAGCTCATTTTTTGGGGGAGGTGACAAAAAATTTTAGTCTAAAGGGGTTTTTTTACCTAACAGGATAAAAAGGGGGTTGAAGGAAGGGGAGTAGGGGGGTTTACAGAAAAAAAAGATGGAAAATTTTTGGGGGGGAGAGGGAGAAGTGCTTCCGAAGACATAGCAATCTACCATGAAAACAGAATTTTTTTAATTTTGGGAAATTTTATCAAATTTTTTTAAAAATTTAAAATTTTTTTTATAAATATTTGTCATGTATGGTAGATCATTATCTTTTTTCTCTATAAAAAAAATTATAACTTCAAAAAAAAATTCTTGTTTTCCCCATGTTTTTTTTAATTTTTATTAAAGAAATTACATCTTATTGTAAAAAAGTAAATTTTTAACTTTTTTTTTTTAAATAGTTCATTTTGAATTTACAAGTTTAATATAATAAAAAAACCCCAAAACTTTTGTTACTAATTGCATATTTTTTAAGCAATAGAGAAAAACAATTTTAATTTTCTTATATAGTGGGGTATATATTGAATCTTAATAGCAGAAAAAAACCAAAACAGAAAAATTTTTTGGTCAATAGAAACGAATAATTCAAAAAAACCCCTTTCTGTAGGAATCAACTAAAAACAGTTTCCAACTTAAAATCCCTTGGAAGCATCATAAAAATTTGGACAACATTTTTAAGCATGAAATACTCGAATGATATTAAAAGCCTCACATGTTTACAGTCTAGTGAGAAATTTTTATTTTAAACATCCTTTACTGTTTCCAGCCGGGGGTTTGGGTTTGGGGTTTTTTAATCAAGCCATATATTCAACCCCTACCGGCTTGCTAACCCTGCGTAGCTTCAATGCTTTATAATCTAACTTAAGCCCTAAGAAAGGCAAAACACCCATCCCCGGCCGCCCAATTTATCAATGTGAGAAGGTAAACCCACATTTACCTATAAAAAAATTTTTTTGGCAATGCGAGAATTAAAAATCTGGGCCCCTTTTCGCCAGTGAGAAAAAGCGCTACTGATCGAATTAAGGTGTCGGATTATTGAGAAACCTACTGAGAAAAAAACAAAATACCCCAGAAATCAAAATTTAAATAATATGGGGCCCTCATATTCTTATGAAATTCAAAAAATAGAGGATTCAAGGAAATCTCAGAAATTTTTAGACTGAAGTTTTTTTTTTTTAAATTTTTTTTAGAGCTCTAATACTGCTTAAGGAGGCTCAGAACCATTTTTAACTATAAAATGAAGTCAAAAAAATAACCTCAGACCAAAATTTAACATTCAAAAGAATGTTAATATTTTTTCTTATAGTTACTAATTTTAATTTTATAATTTTTCCCAAATTTTAATTTAAAATTTTCATTTTTGTTCATAATTTTCCCAAGATTAGGGTTCTTTAAAAAAATGGATTCAACCCAACTCTAAAATTAATCATGTTTCACACTTTCTTTGTACCAAAATCTATCTAAACTTTTATTTTGAAACGTACAAAAAATAGAAAAGGGGCAACAGAAAAAAACAAGCAGCAGAAATGAAATAGAAAAAAAGTTGGCATCAGGGTTTCCCCGTTTTTCCAAGGATGTGGGAAAGCGCAATTTCATTGGGATTGGCACATGATTAAGTGAATAGCACTAGAACAGTCCCGGGGATAAATGATTGAGAAAATTTAAAGGGAAAAAAACCAAAGGAAAGGGCCCGAAAACGATTGGGTGGAAACAATGAGATCATAAGGGGGGTAGAAAAGATTTTAAAAAAGAAAATGTAAAGGAACAAAAAAAATTTTACGACAACGGGGAAAAGTGATAAGCACTTTCCCGTAATACACCCGGGGAAAAAAAATCGAAAGGGGGGAAAAGATGATGATTATGATTATTATGAATAACAGTTTTCTTTCGCAAAAAACTCGGTAAATAACATGTATTAAGATTTTTTAAAATTTTTTTGTGAAAAAAATAAAGATTTGATCTATAAAAAATATTCCAGAAATAAATTGAAACCCCAAGATCAAGAAAAAAAAAAATTTTTAAAAAATGTTTAATTTCCCCAAACCCGTGTATTTTTAAACAGCCCCCCTGACAGATGATTTTGGCGGGGGGTTTCTGCTCGTTTTGGGCCATCCTTGGGACAAAAATGTTCCAGCCCGATCTATCAGGTTTGGGCTCGCAAGCCCTAAATTGCTGCCCATTCGAGGGGGAAACGCCAGAAATCTAAAAAAAAATTATATAAATAAAAAAAATTTTTTTTTTTTGAAAGAAAAAATTTTCAGACATAAAACATTATCATGACAAAATTAAGACAAACTTGCAAATAAAATAAATTAGTGAGATTCTGTAAAAATATTTTTAAAATTATTAAAAAAATCACTGAAAAAAGTAATATGAATCGAAGAAAAACCCTTTAAAAATGATTCAACTACCAAGGTTTTCACTACATTTTTTTTTGCTGAAAAAAAATGTATTTTAAAAAAACCTTTAAAAAAATATATTTTAAATTTTTAATTACTATTAACTTTTTGGTTGTGTTGTTGTGTGAAAAAACCGGTAACTATTTAAACAAATTAAAAATTTTTACTTTTAAAATATTGTTTTAAAAATTTTATGAAAAAAAAATCCCCAAAAAAATATTTTTAAAAAAAAAAATTTTACACAAGCTTATACAAACCCCACAATATAAACACAAATAATAAAAAAAAGACATTTTTGGGGTAATAAACATATGTGACTAAACTCATTTTCTTTTTTTTTTATTTAAACAAATATTTTGATATGAAAATAAACATTGGGCTAATATAAAAAAAACCAAAATTGAAAAAAATAAACTAATGAGGGGCCCGGTAATTTTGCGCAAGTTTATTACCTCAGAGTGCGTATAAAAGGGGGAAAACACTTTTTTTTTTTTCCATAAGATATTTTTAAAAATTTTGAGCAAAGCCCCTCACACAAATAAAACATTGAAAAAATATAAGAAAAAAAAGGCATATTTTTTTGGCTCTTGTGGAGTACCTGATTTAATTTTACATTTAAAAAAATTTTAAAAGGCACCCAGGTTAAATGCCATGCTCATATAGCCTAGTTTGTCAATGAATGGTGGGAAGGCCAAGGTTTGAGTAAAAAACCGAGAAAAGGGAGGGCGAATTTTCCTAAAAGGGGCATACACTGGGCCCTTTCGACATGAAATTTTTGGGGCTTTTCCCCCTAAAATTCTAATTCTTAATATTTACCTATTAGTGAAATTTAACATTAAAATGTGTTTTAGCCCTATAGGGGTGAGTTTTGGGGGGAAAAATTGAAAAATATATAGTTTTTTTAACTATTATTATTTGTAAAAACAGGATATCTAGTGCTAGCATATGTTTATCAGCAATAAATAAATATTCAATGCAAACAAAGATGCTAAAAAAATATTTGAAGAAATTTACCATAATTTTCTTACTATGCAATCGTGCTGTTAAACAATATTTGGGCATAAAGAGATAAAAATTAATTGTTTGTATGTATTTAAAGGTCCTTGAAATACAACCTGCCCTGAGATTTCCAAAAAAATACATAAACATAAACAAAAGAACAATGCATGCACATAACATTAAAAACTCAGCAGAGACCCCCCTAGCGTACCTCATGAAAATCATTCACGGGATCACTTCATAAGCATAAAGGGGAAAAGGGGGGAATTTGGGGCCCGATGGAAGATAGGTTAGTTTGGTTAGAAGGTTTTTAGAAATTCGTTTTACAAAAAAAACACTTTGAAAAAGTTTTTTGTTTTTTTGGGTAATTGTATTAAAGTTTTACAGTAGCTTTAAAAAATTAAATATTGTTGTCTAAAACCCTTTACTAATGAAATAAAGAATCACCGTACATTATTCATTTTGCTGACAAACAAAATATTAAAAGGGAAAAAAATTTCATGGTAAAAGCTCGAGTCATCAGTAGGTCCCCTTTAAAGGGTGTTTTGTTTCTTTTGAGTATAGTAGCCTCTACAAATTTTTAAAAACGGGCATTTTTGAGTACCATCGCATGTTGGTCATGATAGCTAGGGTTTTTTGTTAAGTAAGCTTTAGCAGGGGCATTGCATTTTTAACTTAAATTTCTATTTTTAACCAAATTTTTTTTCAAGCGAAACATAATGTGAAAAAATTATTTTTAGTAAAATTTTAAAAAAAAAAAATAAACAAAACTATGTATCATTATTTGTTTAGACCCCAAAAAATTTTTTAGGAAATTTTAAAAAAATTAGCAAAGGTTAAAACAACATTAAAGACTGCCCAGTGTACAATTAAGGGAAAAAAAAGCACATGTAGATTCAAAAGTTTCCCCCTTAATTCCCACGCTTACCTTTTGTCCTGCTTTAACTGTTGAAAAAGTAAATGCTCATCACATGTGCAATTTACCACTTGTTTTTTAAACCCGGGTTCCAAATACAGCAATTCGTAGGGGAAAATTTTGCACGTTTTTTAAAACCCATCACACTTTGGGCCAATAGGGGTTAGAGAAACAGTTTTAATAAGCCAGGTGGCTGGCCCCAAATTTTTGATTTAAAAAAACACTTTCACAAAAAAATTCAAAGGCAAACCAAAACAATTTTTCCTTTTCCAAATTTTTAACTTGTGACAGCAATTTTTTTATGTAGCCTTTGTCTAAACCCCTGGGAAAAATTTTTGGGTTTTCGTGAGAAGGTAAGGGGGGAGTCTCTCCTGAGGGCTAAGGGTGTTAGGTTCCCCCCTCCGAAAATTCCCGAGTAAAAAAAACTTTCAAAATCATTTTAGTAAATTTAGATTTTTTTAAAAATTAATTTGAAAATTATAAAAATTCAAGTTCACTATTTATTTTTGTTTTTTGCTAATTTTTTTTTTAGTTAAAACAACTATAGGACTATAATGTAGATTTTAAATTGGGGTTTAAAAATTTTTTAAAATAATATTTTTAAAAACAAAATAAAAAAAATATTGGGAGGGGCAAACAAGGGCCCCTTTTTTTGAATCTGCCCCGCATCCTCCCTAAAAGGGAGCAAGCTTCTCTTTGATTGCTCCCTAAAGTTTTGGCTTAAAAGATATGGCCACAATGAAAACATCAAGGTAAGACTGTTACCTTTTTAGGGTAAACAAAATGTAAAAAACCCAAAATAAATTTTCTTCTATTTAAACACATCATTAATGATGATAATGATTTTAAAAATTTTAGTAGGTATTTGATTAAAACAGTTTTTTGTACAAAAAAAATCCCTACAAAACCCACTATGAATTATTTTTAATACTAAAACATTTAGAAAATTTTTAAATTATTTTGAAAATGTATATAATTTGGTTAAATTTATATCTGAATTGTTTAGAAGAAAAAAATTTTTGAAACATTTTTTGGGCAGTCAATGGCCACAAAAAAAAAAAAATATGAAACAGTTGAAACCGTTTACTTGAATTTTGGTTAGTAAGGACTAAACGTTATGATAAAAATACTAGTTTTTTAAAATTATTTTGCATAAACCCCCAAAAACAATTTGGGTTACCTAAAAAATTAAATTTAAAAAAATATTTGGGAAATTAAAATTTTAAAATGGGGCCTTTTAAAAATTTTGCTGCAAAGGTTTTGGATTTGGGAAATTTTCCCAATAGTTTCTTAATGGGGTAAAAGTTTAAAAGATTTTCCTTAAGATGTTGAAAAAAAAAATAAAGAAAGAAATACTCTTTAAAAGGCAAATCTATTTAATTCTTACATGATTATTTGTTTTTGTAATTTAGTCAAGAACTTGAATGTGGGGAAAAATTTTTAGAAGTGTGAGAATAGCAAGATTTTATTTACTCCTACCAAGCTGGTTTTTATTTGGGGAAAACTTGTATTGGCATCAAATAGAATGCAACATTGTAAAAACTCTATTTGGCGAAACTAATGCTGATAAAATTTTTTCATGTAGGTATTATTAATCTAGATTGTTTGGGGGAAAGTTTTTCACATACTAACGAGTTTAAATTTTATGTTGTTAAAAGTATATATAAAAAAATAAGACAGGTTTCCACATAGTGCGATCTTCTTTTGGCTCGGTCTAAGATAATGAACATCTATAATCTAATAATGTTTTTGAACTGACACAATCAAAATTTATTTTTAAACTATGTGTGCTCTGATAGCATATTTTAAATTGACCCCCCAATGCATTTACACCATGTATTGATGGGCACACATGTGCATTTATGTTCTTTTGAAATTTTTAATTTTTAGAACTAAGCAAATAAATATTTTTTTAATTTATTCATGAATGAATTGTTTTTAAATTTTAATTTCAAAAGTAAAAATGTCCTTTGATTATCCTGTTTTAACTTAGCACTTAACATTAAAGGGATAAAATCTTATCTTTATTTGAGTAAAACCTGCAACAGTCTCTTAAAAATAATTTTGGGTGTTGATATTTTAATAATGCTTTAAATCAGACACAACATAAAATTAAAAGACAAACAAATTCAACATGTTTGGGAAAAATTAGTTACAAAAAAAGGTAAAATAATATTTTAACAATAAAAAAACCCTTTTTTTTCCAAAAACCCTTTTTTATTTATGAATACTATGTTTTTTATAACTTATTGCGGGCACTCACTTTGTGAATGGGCATACATCATGTGGGCGGGGATGTACAAGCAAGCTGAAACAGAGAGAATTTCCCCCTGCCTCAAAAGCTTGAATATCCTTTTTATGAGGCCCTTGTTTGCAGACTCAATACCCCTCTTGCAGGATGGAGGCAATTGTGTCCTGGGAGATCTGCCACTAATGGGGTCCTGGAGAACCCCCACAAATAAAATATAGTAAGTGGGTCTTTTTCATATTTAATTTTTAATTACAGCGTAAAAGTTTAAAGGGCTGAAATTTGAAAAAAAATTTCACTTTAACAATTTTCAAAAGCTTCACAATACTAATTTTTTGACACATGTAGATTCACTTTTTGCATTTTGCGCTGATAAGTAGGGTTAGATTATAAATTAATGTGCACATTACAAAATATATAGTAATTTTAATTGCATTTTTGTAATAGTAATTAACTAACTTATCAACTTGGGTGAAAAAAAATTTAAAAATTTTTACAATTAAACATTTTTTATATGATAAATTTTTTTTTTGTCTTGAAGTTTATATTGTAATTAAAAAATTTCTCGAAAAATCGGGACAAAGGGCCCCGGGCCCGCTCAGGATGAGTTGGGGGTTTGGGTTTGGAAATTTGTGAAAACCAACAGGAAAAAGGGGAAGGGGCTTCCCACCCGAGGCTTTTGTGGATGGCTTTATTACCCGGTTTTCCCCAAAAACCCTTTTTCCTGAAGAATATGTAGGGGTTTTTTGGGGCCCTTTTATGATCCTGCGGGAGGGGTTCCGGGCTCCCACAGTCCCACGGGCGGCCAGACCAGGGGCCCAAACCACCAAGTTTGGGGGTGGCAGTTTTATACGAACCTGCATTTATTTTTTTAAATTAATCTATGGACACAATTTACCCCCCTTTTGGGATCTTAAGGTTCAAAAACAGGCCCTAATTGGCTGGACTAATGACCACTTCGCACTCAACTAGTAATTTTTGGTGACCGCCCGGGAACTCTGTTTTGGGAGAGCACGAAGACTTAATCTTGGGGTTTCCCGGGTTTCCCTGGGGCCCCCGCCTGGCTCTCCCTGCATAAAAAACTTTTTTTTTGTTTATGGGAAATCTACTGGCGGCCCTATAGGTATATATTGCACATGTGTCGGATCTTTAAAAGATTTTGTTTTAAACCTCTTAAGGAGTTATAGAGGTTAATTTTTTACTTATGATTTTGCTAAAACCTACTAAGGAGTTAAGAGTGTGTTGAAGCCCAAAAAAAATTTTTTTAATGCTTTTTGTTTCCTCAACCCTGTTTCCGAGTTTGAAAAATCTAGTTGATCTTTTTCTATAAGGGCACCGGGTTTGGTTTTGGTCAATCCTTTTAAAATTTTAATTTTTAAAAGGGTTTTTTTACCTTGGAGTTTACTCACCTCAAATTACACTTAATGATTTTAAATTCTTTTTTTTTGTCTTTGATCAATCCTTTTGTACCTATAAATTTCTCTTATGTTATCCCTGTTTATAATTTCTGCCCAAAAACCCATATTTTTAATTTTAAACTTAAAAGGGGAAAACCGTATTTGAAAATTTACGTTCAGGTTTTTAAATAAGGGGTTTTTAGGGGTTAATCTGGACTTTTTCCCTTTCGGGCATCGTGACTGGTGGCCCGACCCCCAAATTTTAATTTTTGCTTTTAAATTTGATGGGTCTTTTTCCCCAAAACCCAAAAAAAACCCAATAGTGCCCATTGCATCAGGGCCCCCCCCCCCTGATGTTTCGTGTACTTAATTAAAGCCCCCTTTGCTACATCCCGTTGGTTATCGCAAACTCCAACCCCCCTTCCAATCATCCTGTAGCCCCCGGCATTTGTACCAAAAATTTTGAGAGAATTCATTACAATATACGCACAATAAATATTTCTTTAAAGATACTTTTTTTTTTAATAATTTACTCTTTTTAAATATTTCAGATTCAATTTTCATTTTGGAATCTAAAGAGTGAAGTTAAAGCCCCCCTTTTTCCAAAACTTTTAAACAAAATTTAATATTCACTCTTTTTATTTGAGAAATAATAGGGGGGGTCTTGTAGGAAAAAAAATTTTTCTAACAAGGGTTTTTTAGAATGAGCATAATTATTTTTAAGCTTATTTTTTTTCCTTTAAAACATTTCTATGCTGTTGCCCACGCCTTACACCTGGACATAGTCAAAGCTCCCCTCAAGTCTCAGAAACAAAAAAGGGTTTTGACTGGACAGCTAAACACGGTGCAATTTAAAATTAATTCTGTGCAAGAACCTTAGAGCATCAAAAAAACCCTTTTGTTTGCACATTTTTGGCCCAGCACCTTGAAAAAAACATATGCTCAATTTACAGACAAATTATTTAAAGTAAACAAACTATGAAAATATAAAATAACAAATTAAAAAAAAACTTTTTTTAAAAATTTAAAGATAAAAAAAAACCTGTACATCAACAAAAAGTTTTTTTTTCAATTCAAAAATTGAAATGTCCACATGACACATTAATAAATTCTAATAAAAAATAAATAAAGCTAGTGACTCATTAAATAAATCCCCCAAAACTTTAGTTTTTTAAAAATTTTTTTTTTGCGTCATTTTTAGGTACACTTTAAATTAATATACCCATTAAAAGCAATACCAAATATAAAATTACCTTTTTGAAAAAAGGGTTTTCCTCGGGTTTTTAAGGGGAACATAATGCGCCCAAAAACCTATAAATTTTTCCCTTAAATTTCTATACGGGTTTTTGGGGAAATTTTTACTGCAAAAAATTAATAACAACTATTTAGTTTGAAAACACAAAAAGTTTTTAAAGGGGGGATTTTTGGCATAAAACTTTTTTTTCAAAAAAAACTGACTCTATTTAAGTTTGTTATTTCAAAAAATATTTTTAAAATTTTACTTTTATTTATTTTAAAAGTTTTTTTTAACTAAAAAAATTTTAAAATTTTCCCCCAGTTTTTCCAAACTTTTTAAATTTTCCAAGGGGTTTAATTTTTTTTTTTTTTTTCACTTAATTTAACGTGCTAGCAGGAATGTATAAATATTTCAATACAATCGACTTAATACTTTTAAATAAAATTTAAAAATTTGCCACTACTCAAAAAATTACATTTTTGATTTCAATTTTTTTTTTATTTACTCTTTTAACTTAATGTGTAAAGTTTTTTTTATGTATTTTTAAAAAAAGAATGGTTGGGTTGCTATAAAAACCCTTTGTCATTTGATTTTTGGCTTTGGGGGGCAAGTTTTTAAAATAGATTGGGGAACATCTCATGGTTTTTTTAAAAAAATCACTTGGCATAAGAAATTTTTTTGTGAATATTTCATACCAAAAATGCTCAACTATGGCATTGAAAAAATCATTTTAACTAACATTTTTTTTTCTTTTTTTAAAACCCAACCCCAAGGACCCCCCACCACCATCTCAAGAACTCAAACAAGATTATCTGTTTAAAATAAGGTTTAGGGTCATTTTCTCACTAAGTTTCCCTATAATTTTTTTTCGGGGGAGGTTTTTAAAAGGGGAGTGGAATCCTAGCTGTAATATTGGGGTTTTGGTTTTTTTCCAAAAATTAAAAATTTTTTACCCCCTTTCCCCACTTAAATGAAATAGATTTAATTTAAAACCTCCTCCCCACCAAAAAATTTTCAAAAGACCAGCCAGGTAGAACAACGGGTGCAAAAATCCTATATATTATTTTTGTTGTCAACATCCCTTTTTCTCAACTAATACAAAGCTTACAGCGATAAATAAGCTATCAAAAAGGGAAAGGGTTTTTTTAAATGACTTCTGACATTGCAAAATCATTTACATTAAGTCCCGCATGCAAAGACAACTTAAAACCCGGTAATATATATTTTTAAAAAAAATTTTTTAGCTTTTTTAAAAAATTTAAATTCAAGAAAAATTTTCTCTAATATCTTTAATATACATAAATAATAATAATTTAAAAACAAGAACTTTAATTCAGTTTTAAATTTGATAATAACATAAATAAAAAATAAAACAAGAACTTTAATTTAAATTTTAAATTTTTTAATTTTTTTTTGTACGCTTGTTTGATGTAAAAAGATCTGTTGTTCATTGGGTCTTTTAAATTTTTATGAAAATTTCACTGTCAAAAAACATGGCCAGGGTTTAAAACATTTAAAATTTAAACTAGTGGGTGGACTGAAGGAAAAAAGGGATTTTTAGGGGTTAAAACCGGAAATTTTTTTTGAGGGGGAGTGGAACAAAAAAATTTAAAATTTAAAAAAACTCTGTAACACAGGGTGAGGTTTTCACCTGGGCCCCCCTCACAGCTATACAATAATAGACAAGATGACTTTTTAGATCCACCCTGTCCAGCTAACTTCAAAGGGGCTATATTATATTTCATAAAAGTTTTCAGTCTGTGTGGGGTTTTGAGTTTTAGTTTTTTTTAAAAACAAGTGTGGTTTTTTGAGCTTTATACGTAACTATAAAAAGGGACTACTAATGAAGATTTATATATGTTGTATATAATTTCTTTTGAAGAACAGTCCCCAAAAAAAACCCCCCAGTGTCCCGGTGGTTTTTCCCCAAAGGTTTTTTTAATTTTTTTTTCTATGCAAAACATTTTGCCCCAAAATTCTACCATCTTCATCCCATTCTATTAACAAAAAAAAATGTGGGCATACAACCCCAAGGGGAATTTCTCGATGAATGTGGGATATATAATATCTATAAAGCAGAAAGTGGTGTGAGTGTGAGTGTGTGTTTTAGTGTGCGAGTGAGAGTGAGTGGAGTGTGCCAGAAAAATGATGATACGCCATGCGGCATGGTGAGAACTGACACTCTCTATCTCAAGAACAATTGTGCTCAAGGTGTGGATCCCAATGACTTGTTCTCTGTGACTGTCTTTGTAATGTTATGTTCACAACATGTATTTGGGCAGAATAGAAACTCGCATGTGCCAATTAGACTGTAATGTAATGTGACAATTCCTCGCTGTAATATAACATGGTGGTAGCGGTAGGATTTTGTGCGGTATTAAGTATTACTAAGGTGAAGTGAAAAGAGCGCAGTTCTAAAATTCGACTCCTTTATCAAATACCGGCTCCAGACCCTTTCGATTTCAAATCAACATTGGAATGGAAATCATGGAAAGATCGGTTTATTGCGTTTTAGACGTGCTTCAGGTATGATAAAGAGGCAGAAGAAGATCAGATGATTCTTTGATTTATATGATGGGCTCTCAGGCTGAAACTATATTTCTATCGTTCAAGCTATCATCATCCGATCAAAAGAAGATTGATACAGTCCTTCAGAAGTTTGACAGCCATTGTAATCCCACCAAAAACATATCTTTTAACGAGCATGGTTCCATACTAGATTCCAACTTGAGGGTGAGTCATAAGTGAATATGTTACGATCTTCATACTGTTGCACAAGATTGCGAACTATTCCCTAGACACTTATTATGACGAAGTCATTAGAGATAGAGTCTAAAGTTGGTATTATAGATAAAAATCTCAACGTTTACACCACAATTAGATGCCAAATTAACTCTAGAAACGCTGTAATTCTGCTATACAATCTGATTAAGTGAAAAACAGCAATAAGCTTTACGGGAGCTAGTCAGTTGCAGCTGACAAGGTTAATGCTACAAATAAACAAAAAAAAAAAAGAGTGGAAAATTTTTTTGGTTAAATAGGAACGCTTTTATCTAACGAAGATAAAATTCCAACTAGGAAATCTGTTTTGGTGTGGGAGTAAATACTGAAACACCCTAGAACCAAATGTCCTGCTAGAGTGCTTAATCTGCATCATTGTCGATAATAAAGAGCAACTATATGCAAAATGTTGTAGATTTAGATCAGTTTGATGCCTGGTTGAAACGGAGGACGAGTTAGATGAAGAGGTAATATGTCGGCCTTTGCCTCTACAGAGACTAATTTATTGTGCATGCATACATGGGTTGGTAAGCACAAAATTCTGTTTGGAAAAACCATTCTTTAAAATGTATACAGTGCAGATGTGAATATTATTAGGAAAACGTACATACGAGAAGTCTTCTTCAATAGATGGAGCTTTTTTTCCATCCCAATAAAATCCTATCCGCGGATTGTCCAAGGGGCGCTCAGCTCAACCATATGGCAGAATCAAGGGACACTCCAAATACAAAAACAAAAATATTTTTTTGAGACATTCTAATGGTATTCCAAGGAGATACCAGTTACCCTTCAACTTCCAAGAATCCATGCCAATTGTTTGCCAAATGCCGCTCCGAAACATAGTAGGATATTAAAGGTTCATGACGATTATCCTAAATTTGGCACCACCGTGGCACTGTTCTCACAAGATCCTCTCATTAGTGTGGACAATCTTGCCCACCAAACGCTTTGTTTAGCAAAGTGCTCTGCATTTGGGATATCCCCTGCACCGAAGTTTTCCAGAAGAAGGTCAGTGCGCATTAGAAGGATTGGAAGGATGGTCCTGCCATTATTGACGAAATTATCAGTATATGGGTCAACTATTGAGAAACATGACTCACGGCTGTATATGTTCCTTATACTGCAAGAAGCAGGTTGGACTCAATAAGAAAAGTGTTCATTTCGGCAAACTAGCAATTAACTTCCTTGCAATATGTATCTGCGAAGGGTGGTTCTCCAGATCCAAAAAAAGTTGAATTTCTATTCTCACACTAAAACCGATCCCACTAATGTAACTGAGCTAAAAGGATTTTTGGGTCTTATAACATTTTCTGGCCAAGTTCGTTCCAAATCGGTCTGCCTTATCGCAACCTCTTTAATGAGCTTCTCCGCCAAACTTTGACTGTTATGGATTGTCCACAGGCTCAGGCTTTTGAAACATAAAGAAAACCTTAGCAAAGCCACCTATCTTGCTTAAATAATTTCAGTAATGAACACTATTTTGTCAGCTGACGCATCAATCCCAATGACTCTTGGTGGCAGTTTTAATACAACGCCAAGATATGTAAGTCTCTAAACCTGTTAGTTACCCCTCGAACTCTTAGTGAAGCTGAGAGAAAGTGGGCGCAAATTGAAAAGAGTGACTACTCTCGCTTGGGCGATGTGAAACGTCTATCTGATTTTATTACAACGTATACATATAACATAGGACTGATCATAAACCTTTAGTTCCTATTCGATATAAGAACCCTGAAGATGTAATTTCAAATTTAATATCCAATGAGATAAGTGGAGCTTAAAAATATGATGGGTGATAAGCTTCTGGGCCAAGATAATTTTTAAAATTTAGAATGTCCTAGACATATTAAAGTGGGACTCCCACCACCAAATTTTTAAAAATGGATGTCTTTAGAAGCAAAAGGTCCTCAGCTTGGCTTAAGAAAAAATGGTACATACATAGAGAAGATATTTGGTATGTCCCCCAGAGTTTTTTTTAATCGGATGTCCTATAGAAATCAGTTTAGAAGAACTTGAACTGATTTTTTTTAAAATCAAATGCCTCTGTAAGTTGTATTAAAAACTTCGGATCTCATTTTTTTCGGCGGGGGAAGTGGGGAGTGGCGGAGGACAGGGCAAACCCAAAAAACCTCGCCCCTTACGCCCATGCCTTCTTTCCTTTATTTTTTTTTTAATTTTAGACAAGTGTTGTTAATGGTTTAATCAAAGTGTTTGTTATGAGGAAGAGCACTCACATTAGCATATAAGAGGGGACTGATAAACATATTATTGAATCATGAGTGAAAACACCCAAGTAAACTTGGTGATATTTGACCCTCGATCTACTTATTGGCAATTTGATATATCTCGAGACTGAATGCCTTAGTGTGTGTGATCACAGAAAAAGTTCCTTTCCTTTTAACAAAAAATGTAGGCCTCAGCTAAGTACATAAATACTTAGGTATTCCTGTAAGGGTTGAAAGTTAATTGGAAAGCTATATGTAAAATAAATTACATGAAAAAGTTGTGAAGATACATCTCGTGGACAATGTCGCTCTCAGCACCCACAAAAATGGACTGACTGTTAATGGTGTTTTCCACATTAAGCAACGCAAGTTTGTCACTAAACCCACCATCCATGTAACGAATCCCCCGGAATTTGGGGTAAAATTCAGAGAAGACTGAATGAAGAGCTTTAGCCAAGAAGTGCCTGGAAAAATGAATTGTAAAATACATACCTTCCAAGAAAACACTATAATAATTCAACAGTCCCACCAAAAACAACCTTTAATTTATTTTGAAAGAATAATTATATTTACACAAAATAAAATATTTTAGAAAGAAAATGTTTTAAATATATATCACTCAGAGTTAGATAAAAAAAAAGTTTGCTATAAAAAAAGAAGCTCAGCATGCAAATAAATAATTTGTGATGAGATTACTAGATAGAATCCGAATCTAAAATCCATATTCTAATCCTCTATCTTAATAAATATGAAAACTTGATCAAAGGAGAAATATTTAAAATGATTATAAAAGGTTATTAAGCTGGTGCCAATAACCAAGTGATATTTTGTTACTACACAGCTATTATGTTATAACAAAGAGAACACATTTTTTGGTAAATTAGTTGTATTAATACAATTTTGTACTTTTTTGTGATTTGTTCAGGAGGCAACTTAAGACGGATTGCTGCCGGCTCAAGGGGGGACGCTAAAACAAACCATCACCATTAACTCAAAAAAGTAACCTATGTGATAAGATTAAGTTAGGTTTGGGGACTATTTTCATATCACACACAGGGGTTACTTAAGTTTTGGAACTGTTAGGTTGGTAATATTTTTCACCGTTACTTATTATCCCTCGTTTCATATATGGTGCACCAAAACCATCTACATCCGGGCGCAAAAATTTACTTAGGTTGTCCCTTATTTTATTTTGCCTACACAAGTCAATACTAATTAATTTATTGGTTACTTGAAATTGTATATCAAGTCCAAGATTCTTCATAATTGTATTTGATATAATTTTTTTGATATTTTTACGAATCTTCAAATACCATCAATAGGATTCAAGCCTCCATCTCAAGAAAACACACATATTTTCAAATTTTGCCATTCTTTGCCTTTATTTAAATTCTAAACTGGTGTTTGCATCTTGCATCTCAAAAATACTTAGGCCCTATAAAATGACAAATATGCATTATGTTGGTGTTACCAATTGGTTCAACTCACTTGAATAAGTTTTCTTCTCGACGATGAGAACACATTTACATCAACATTCTTGCCGTCATAAACTCTTGTCAAAGACAATGTTTGTTGTAAATGAGATTTCACAGTCGAGAAGACTTATTCAAGTGAGATGAACCAATTGGTAACCAACATAATGCCATATTTTAGGTGATTTTAATAGGGCTAAGTATTTTTGAGATCAAACAACATTATAAATTTAAATAATGGCAAAGAATGGCAAAATGAAAATATGTGTTTATCTGAGATGGGATGCTTGAATCCTAATGATGGTATTGATGATTCGTAAAAAATCAAAAATTATATCAAAATACAATTAGAAGATCTTGACTTGATATAACAATTTCAAGAAACCAATAAATTTAATTATCTAGACTTTTTTGTGTAGGCAACATAAAATAAGGGACAACCTAAGTAAATTTTGCGCCCGGATGGGATGGCTATTTGGTGCATCCCAATTTAAATAACCGAGGATAATAAGAAACGGTGAAAATAATACCCAAACCTAAACAGTTCCAAACTTAAGTAACCTGTGTGTGAAATTAAATAGTCCCCAAAACCTAACTTAATCATATCACAAACTAGTTTACTTTAGGTTAAGTTGATGGTTTTTTAAGCGGTCCCCCTTGAGCCGCAGCCATCCGGCCCCTTAGAGTAGCCACTGAACAAATCACAAAAAAAGTACAAAATTGTATTAATACAACTAATTTTACCAAAATGTGTTCACTTTGTTTAACAAAATAGATTGTGAGTAACCAAAATACACTATGTATATTGGCACCAAGCCTTAATAACCTTTTTAATTCATTTTTAAATATCTCACTTGATTCAATTTTACATTTTTTTAAGATTAGAGGATTAGAATTTGGATTTAGATTCATTCTATCAGTAATCTCATCACAAAATATTTATTTTGCATGCAGATCTTCTTTTTTTATATAGCAAACTTTTTTTTATCTAACTCTTGAGCATGATAAAATTAAAACAATTTTACTTCATAAAATAATTTATTTTGTGTAAATATTAATACATTCATTCAAATAAATTAAGTAGTTTTTAGTGGACTGTTGAATATTATAAGAGTTTTCTTGGAAGGTGATGTATTTACAATTCATTTTCAGGCACTCCTTGGCAAGCTCCTTATTCCAGTCCTTCTCTGGGTAAAGGGGGTCCCCAAAATTTCCGGGGGATTCGTTACATGGAGGTGGGTTCGTGACAACTGCCGATGCTTAATGAAAACACCATTACAGTCAGTCCATTTTGTGGAGAAGAGCGACATTAGTCCCACGATAGTATCATTCACAACTTTTTCATGTAATTAATTTTACTATATAGCTTTCCAATTAAACTTTCAACCCTACAGAATACCCTAAGTATTTTATGTACTTAGCTGAGGCCATACATATTGTTTAAAAGGAAAGGCACATTTTCCTGAATGATCACACACACTAAGGCATCAGTCTCGAGATATATCAAATTGCCAATAAGAAATCGAGCTCAATATCACCCAAGTTTACTTGGGTGGTTTTCCACACATGATTCATTATATGTTTATCAGTCCCTCTATATGTAAGTGAGTGGCACTTCCTCAAAACAACACCTTAGATTAAACCGTAACAACACTTGTCTTAAACATTAAAAAAAAAAAGGAAGAAGGCATGGCGTAAGGGGCGAGGTTTATGGTTTTAGCCCTGTCTCCCAACTCCCCTCCTCCCCCCGCCGAAAAAAAATGAGATCACGAAGTATTTTTTAATAAAACTTACATAGGCATTTGATTTTCAAAAAAAATGCAATCAAATCAATCTAAATGCATTTCTATAGGCATCCGTTAAAAAAAAAACTCTGGAGGAGCATCCAAATATCTCTCTATGTAGTACCATTTTTTCTAAGCAAGCGAGGACCATTTTAGCTTCTAAAGACATCAATTTTAAAATTTGGGGTGAGAGACCACTTTAAATAGTGTCAGGACATCTAAATTTAAAATAATCT
This sequence comes from Timema cristinae, assembly GCA_039000515.1. Classification (NCBI taxonomy): domain Eukaryota; kingdom Metazoa; phylum Arthropoda; class Insecta; order Phasmatodea; family Timematidae; genus Timema; species Timema cristinae. The sequence continues at coordinate 24,276 of JBCFYV010000325.1, forward strand.
GGCCCAGAAGCACTATCACCCCCTCACTTTTAATCTCCCACTTATCTCATTGAATATTAAATTTGAAATATACATCTTCAGGTGATCTTATATCGAATAGAACTAAAGTTTATGATCATCTCTATTGTTATATGAATACGTGTAATATAATCAGAAAACTTCACATGCCCCAAGCGAGAGCTAGTCCCTCTTTCTCAATTTCGGCCCACTTCTCTCAGCCTTCACTAAGAGTTCGAGAAGCCGTAACTAAAAGACTAAGAGATCACCATCCCAATCTTGGCGTTGTATTAAAACTAGCACCAAGTCCATAGATGATGCCGTCAGCTGACAAAATAGTGTCATGACTGCACTTATTTAAAGCAAGACTAGGTGGCTTGCTATGTTTCTTATGTTTCAAAATGCCTGAGCCTGTGACCATCCCATAACCAAGTCAACGTTAGAGCGTCGAAGCTCATTAAGAGGTTTCAGATAAGGCAGGACTGATTTGGAACGAACTTGGCCCGAAATGTTAATAAGACGCAAAATTCCTTTTAGCACAGTTACATAGTGGGAGTTTTAGTAGAGATAGAATCAACTTTATTGGATCTGGAGAAACACCCTTCGCAGATACAATATTGCCAAGAAAGTTAATTGTAGTTTGCCGAAATGAACTCATTTCCGTATTTAGAGTCCAACCTGCTCTTGCAGCCTATAAAGACCTTATCCAAGCCGTGAGTTCATGTTCCTCAATAGTTGACCCCATATACTATAATTATCGTCAAAATGCAGACCACTCCTTCCAATCCTCTAAATGCGCACAGTGACCTTCTTCTGGAAAACTTCTGGAGCAGGGATATCCCAAATGCAGAGCACTTGCTAACCAAAGCGTTTGGTGGCCAGATTGTCCACACAACTGAGAGATCTTGTTTGAGAACTGTGCCAGTGTGCCCAAATTTAGATAAATCGATCAGACCTTAATACCCTACTATGTTTCCGGAGCGCTTGGCAAACAATTGGCTGGAATCTTTTGAATGAAGGGTAACTGGTAATCTCTTGACTACATAGAATGTCTCAAAAATAATTTTTGTTTTTATTGGAGTTTCCCTTGAATCCTGCCAATGGTTATGAGCTGAGCGCCCCTTGGACGATATGATTTTATTGGATGGAAAAAGCTCCATATATTGAAAGAATTCTCTAATTTACGTTTTCCAATAATATTCACATCTGCAACCTGTATCAATTTAACAGAATGGTTCTTCCCACATAATTAGTGCAACCAACCATTATCATGCACATAATTAGTCTCTGTAGAGGCAAGGCCGACAAATTCCCCATCTTCATCTAACTCGTCCTCCGTATCACCAGCATCAACTGATCTAAATCTATAACAATTGGCATAGTGCCGCTTTAAAATCGACACTGATGAACAGATAGCACTCCTAGCAGGACATTTGGTTTCTAGGGTGTTCAGTTATTACTCCCACACCAAAAACATGATTTTCCTAGTTGGAATTTTATCTTCGTTAGAAAAAGCGTTCCTATTATAACCAAAAAATTTCCACTCTTTTTTTTTTTTGTTTATTTGTAGCATTACCTTGACAGCTGCAACTTTGAACTAGCTCCCGTTAAAGCTTATTGCTGTTTTTTCACTTAATCAGATTGTATACAGAATAACAGCCTTTCTATAGTAATTTGGCCATCAAATTTGTAGTTTAAACGAGAATTTTTATCTATAATACCAAACTACGGACCTCTATCTCTAATGACTTCGTCCATAAAAAGAGCAGGAAAGTTGCAATCTTGAGCAACATTATGAAGATCTTGTAACATATCACTTACTGACTCACCCTCTATTTGGAATCAAGTATAGGAACCATGCTCGTTCAAAGATTATGTTTTTGGTGGGAATAAATGGCTTCAAACTTATGAAGACTGTATCAATCTTCTTTGATCGGCTGATGATAGCTTGAACGATAGAAATATAGTTTCAGCCTGAAAGCCACACATAAATCAAAGAATCATCTGAACTTCTTCTGCCTCCTTTATCATACCTAGAAGCACGTCAAAAACGCATAAACCGATCTTTCCCTGATTTCCCATTCCAAGTTGATTTGAAATCGAAAGGTCTGGAGCCGTATTTGAATACACAGAGTCGACATAAAAGAACTGCGCTTCCATTCACTTCACCTTATTAATACTTAAATACCGCACAAAATCCTACCGCTACCACCATGTTATATTTCACGAGATTGTCAAATTACATTAACAGTCCCTAACTTGGTACAAAGCGAGTTTCATTCTGCAATACATGTTGTGAACATAACATTACAAAGACAGTCCACAGATAACAAGTCCGTGGATCACACCTCTGATGCACAACTTGTTCTTGGATAGAAGTGTAGTTCCTCACATAGCCGCAGGGCGGCTTATCATCACTTTCTGGGCACACTCACAACTCTCCCACTCACACAAAAACACACAATCACACTCACACTCACTTTCTGCTTATAGATATTATAAATACACATCATCGAGTATACCCTCGGGTTGTATGCACGCATTAAGTTTGTTAATAGAATGGGATTAAGATGTAGAATTTTTAGCAAAATGTTGCATAGAGAAAAATTAGAAACCCTTTAGGGAAAAAACCCCCACCAGACACAGATGGGGATTTTGGGACTGTCTTCAAAAGAAATTATATTACAACATATATAAACACTTCATTAGCTAGTCCCCTTAATAATAGTTACGTATGAACTCAATAAACCACACTGTATTTAAAAAACTATAAACTCATAACACACAGACTGAAAACATATTATGTATATAAAATAGCACTACAAGTTAGCTGGACACGTGACTGAAATTCACTCTGTCTATTATTGAATAGCTGTGACGGGTGGCATGGGTAAACCTCATCAGTGATCTAACAGAGAGTTTATTAATTAAATGAAGTTCCACTCTCCCTCTACACTAATCCGGATATAATCCCTCAAAAAATGCCTCTTCCTTCAGTCCCACCCCACTAAGCTTAATTAAATGTGGATAAAAACCTGCCATGTTGTTAGACAGTGCAATGACATAATAAACTAAAGAGCCAATGACCTACAGATCCATTTTTTACATCAAACAACGTACAATAAAAATATACAAATTTATAACTGAATTAAAGTTTCCTTGTTCTTATTATTATTTAATGTATATTATAACAAATTTATAACTGAATAAAGTTCTTGTTCTTATTATTATTATTTATGTATATTAAATCATATTATAGTAAATTTACTGAATTTCAATATTTAAAGCTAAATAATTATTTTAAATATATATACCCAGTTTTAAGATCTGTCTTTGACATGCAGACTTATTGTAAACTGAGTATGCAAATGTCAGAAGTCAGTAAAAAATACCTATCCACTGATAGCTTATTTTATCGCTGTAACTTTGTATATTGAGAAAAAGGGATGTTACAACAGAAATAATATATATGATTTTGCACCACGTTGTTCTACCTGGCTGGGTCTTTTGACACTTTGTGTGGGGAGGAGATTTTTAAGATTAAATCTATTCCTCATTTAAGTGAGGAAGAGTAAATAATATAATTAGGAAAAAAACCACAACCAATACTTACAGCTAGGATTCCCACTGCGATAACAACCTCACCAAAAGAAAAATTATATGAACTTAGTGAGAATATGACCCGTAACCTTAGTGAAACAGATAATCTTGTTTTAGTTCTTGAGATGGAGGTGAGGGTCCTAGTGTTGGTTTTAAAATGAAATAAAATGATAGTTAAAATGACTTTACAATCGCCCATAAGTTTAGCATTTACGGATAAGAAATATTCACAACAAAAATTTTTCTTATGCCAAGTATGTTAAAAACAAGAGATGTGACGCCAATCTATTTTAAAACTTGACCTCCTAAAGCCAAAAATCAAATGACAAGTATGGATGATAGCTAATCCACCATTCATTAAAAATACATGAACAAACTTTACACATTAATATAAAAGAGTAAATAAAAACAAACTGCTACTCAAAAAATGTAATTTTATGAAGTGGCAAAATATCTAATAGTTTAAAAAGTATTAAGTCGATTTGTATTGAAATATATATACAATTCAGCGCTAGCATACGTTTATTTAAGTGAAATATAAAAAAAAATTGAACACTTAGGAATTAATATGTTTTGAAACTCTGTGAAATTTAAATTTATCAGTAAAAAAAGCTTTTAAAGTAAATAAAAGTAAGATCAAAAAATAATTTTTTAGAAATAACAAACTTATAATAGAGTCAGTTTTTGTTGAAAAAAAAGTTTTGATCACAATCCCCCTTAACATCATGTTGTTTTCAACTAAAAAGTTTTGTATTAATTGTTGCAGATAAATTACTCAATACACGTATATGAACTTTCAAGGCAAAACTTCTATAGGTTTGTTCGCATTATGTTCCCACCAAAACCTGAGGTAAGTCATTTTAATCAAATGGAAATATATATTCTGGTATTGCTTTTAATTGGCTATATTAATTTAAAGTGTACCCTAAACATGATCGCAAAAAAAATCTAAGCACTAAAGTAGTGGAGGATTTATTTAATGATTCACAGTAGCTGATTTATTTTTATAGAATTTATATTGTTCCTGTGGACAATTTCAATTCAGATTGAACAAAAACTTATGTTGATGTACAGGTATTTTATATCTAATTTATACAGAAAGTTTTTTTTTTAATTGTTAGTTTTATATCTTCATAGTTTGTTTACATAACTAATTTCCGTCCTGTAAATTGAGCAAATGTTTTTATCACAGGAGCTGTCCAACATGTTCAAACAAGGTTTCGATGATAGCCTCTAAGTTGCTGCACAGAAATAATCTTCTAATTGCACACGCTGTTTAGCTTCCCAGTCAACCTTTGATGTTTCTGAGACTCTGAGGAGAGCTTCCGACTATGATCCAGAGGTAAGGCGTGTCAACAGCATGAAATGTACGGGAACTCATATAGCTAATATATATTATGCATCATTCCTAGCACATTGTTAGAAAATTAATATTTCCTACAGACTCCCATATTACTTTCTCAAATAAGAGAGTGAATATTAAAATTATGTAATAGTATTGGAAGAGTGCGTGAACTTCACTCTTTAGATTCAAATGAAATTGAAACCAGAAATAATTAAAAATGAGTGAATATATTAAAAAAAAAATAGTATCTTTGAAGAAAATATTATATTGCGCGTATATGTAAAGATAAATTTCCTCGTCGAAATATTGGTAACAAATGTCCGGCCGGCTACAGATGAGTGGAAGTGGGTTGGGAGTTTGCGATAACAAGGATGTAGCGAAGGGACATACTGAAGTACACGAAACATCAGGGGGGGGGACCTGATGCAATGGGCACTACTGGTTTTGTCTGAATTGGGAACCAAGACCATCAAACATAAGCTCAAGTTAAATTTAGGGTCATCCACCATCACGATGACCGCAAGGAAAGTCCAGATTAACTCCCTACAAACCGTTAGTTAACCTGAACGTGAATTTTCAAATACAGAGATTTCCTTAAGATTTAATAGAAGTATGGGCTTGGTCAGAAAGTATACAACCTGGGATAACATAAGAAAGAAATTTTTATAGGTACACAGGAATTGAACAAAGACTAAAAAAAGAAATTTAATCATTAAGTGTAAGTTTGAGGTGAAGTAAACTCCAAGAAACCCTCCTTAAATATAATTTTCAAGGATTGACCAAACCAAATCCGGTGCCCTCTAAAGTCCAAAAAGATCAATAGACTTCACCTCTTGAACAGGGTTGAGGAAACACTAAAAGCCATTAACAAAACTTTATAGGCTCACACACACTAAAACCCTTAGTAGGAATTAGCGAAATCATAATGGTTTTTTTGTTGGTTAGTTTTTGGTGTCATTAAACCTCTATACTCCTTAAGAGGAATAACCAAAATCATATAGATCCAGACACATGTGCACATAATATATACTATAGGCCGCCATAGACTTCATGAAACACAAAAAAGTATATATGCAGGGAGAGCACAGGCTTAGGCACGAACCCTGGACCCCAAATTAAGTCTCGGCTCTAGCAACAAGTTTGGCCGGCGGCACTCAAAAATTACATAAGTTGATTGACGAAGCAGTCAATAGTCCAGCCAATTAGGCCTGACATGAACATAAGATCCCAGAAGGGGTGAATAGTGTCCATAGATTAATTTACATAAATAAATGACAGGTTCCATAAACTTCCATTGCAACTTGCGTGGGCTTGACCCTGGTCTGGCCGCCCGTGGGACTGTGGGAGTCCGGAATCTCCTCCCCAGGACAAGAAGTGCCCAAAACTCCTACATATTCCTTCCAGGACAAAGAGTTTGGTACCGTGGTAATAAAGCATCCACATAGCCTCGGGTGGAAAGTTCTTCGCCACATCCAGTTGGTTATCACAAACTCCAACCCACCCCCAACTCATCCTGTAGCGTGGCCGGGCATTTGTACCGATATTTCGAAGAATTATCATTACAATATAAAAACTTCAAGACACACTAAATATCATAATACAAAATGTTAATTGTAACACTATCTAATAGATATTCACCCGAAGTTGATAAGATTAGTATACATTACTATTACAACATGCAATTCAATTACAATAATATTTTTGTAAGTGCACATTAATTTATAATCTAAGCCTACCATATCAGCGCAAAATGCCAAAAGTGAATCACATGTGTCATAATTAGTATGTTGAAGCTTTGTAATTGTTGAAGTGAAATATTTTTTCAAATTTACAGTCCAAACATTATCGCGTAATTAAAAATTAAATATGACTAAGCCCCACCTTACTAATTTTATTTGTACGGTTCTTCCTGGACGCCATTAGTGCAGATCACCCCAGACACAATTGCCTCACATCCTGCAAGATGCTCATTGAGGTCGCAACAAGGGCCACATCAACTGGAATATTCAAGCATAGAGGCATGAAACTTCTCTCACTATGTTCTCAGCTTGCTTGTACACTTCCTGCCGACATGATGTATGCACAATCACAAAGTAGTGCCCCGCAATAAGTTATAAAAAACACTAGTAATCATAAAAAAAAAGGTATGGAGGAAAGGTCTTTATGTATATAAAATTTATTTTACCTTGTAGTAACTAATTCCTCCAGCATGTTGAATTTTGTCTTACACTTGATGTTGTGTCCTGATTTAAAGCAATATTAAAATATCAACACCAATATTATTTGAAAGAGACTGTTGCAGGTTTTACTCAAATACAGATAAGATTGATACCCCTTTAATGTTAATGCTAAGTTAAACAGGATTAATCAAAGGTCATTTTTACATATAAAATAAATTAATAAACAATTCATTCATTAATAAATTAAAAACCTATTTATTTTGCTATAGTTCTAAAAATTAAAAATTTTCATAGAACATAAATGCACATGTGTGCCCCATCAATACATGGTGTAAATGCATAGTGGGTCACACTTAAAAAGTAACTATCAGAGCACACATAGTTTTAAAACTAATGTTATTGTGTCAGTTCAAATCATTATTAGATTATAGATGTTTCATTATACTTAGACCGAGCCAAATGAAGATCGCACTATCGTGGAATACCTGTACTTATTTTTTATATATACTTTAACAACAAAATTGAAAATCGTTAGTATGTGATAACTCCCCACAAACAAACCTAGATTAATAATACCTACACTGAAAATTATATCAGCATTAGTTCGCCAATAGAGTTTTTACAATGTTGCATTCTATTTGATGCCAATACAAGTATTTCCAAACTAACAACCAGCCTTGGCTAGAAAGTAAATAAATATCTTGCTATTCTCACACTTCAAATATCAACCCCACACATTCAAGTTCTTGACAAAGTTACAAAAACAAATCAATCATGTAAAGAATTAAGTAATTTGCTTTTAAAGAGATTTCTTTCTTTATTTTGGTCGAAACACATAGAACTCTTTTAAACTTTTACCCCATTAAGAAACTATTGAAAGTTCCAACTCCAAACCTAGCAGCAATAAATTCTTAAACGCTCATTAAATTTAATCCTAGAATATTTTAATTAAGTTATATAGGTAACAACTGTTTGGACTTCATGCAATATAAATAAAAACACATAGTATTTTTATCAAACAGTTTAGTCTTACTAAGCAAAATTCAAGTAAACGAGTTTCAACTGTGCATAATTTTTTCTTTTGGCCATGACTGCCCAAAATGTAGTTTTCAAAATACTCTCTTCTAAACAATTCAGATATAAAATTAATCCATTATTATACATTTTTTCCAAATAATTTAAATATTTCTAAATGTTCTAGTATTAAAAATAATTCAAATTAGGCCTTAGTATGGATTTGTTTTTGTACATAACAGTTTCATCAAATACCATACTGAACATTTTTAAAATCATATCATCATTAATGATTTATGTTTGAATAGAAGAAAATTTATTTTGGGTATGTACATTCTGTTTTACCTTGAAAGGTAACAGTCTTACTTGATGTTTTACATTGTGTGCCATATCTTAATAAGCCACAACGTTTATGTGGAGCAATCATAAGAGAAGCTTGCTACCATAGGGAGGATGCAGGGGCAGATTCAGAAAGGACCCCCTTTGTGTTGCCCTCCTCAACATTTTTTTTAGTTTGTATTTAACATATTAGTTAAAAAAATTAAACCAAATAAATCTACATTAAGTCACTACTAGTTGTATTTTAACTAACAAAAAAATCAAAAAACATAATAAATATGAACTTGAATATATAATAATTTTCAAATTAATTTGTAAATAACTCTCAAATTTACTCATGATTTTGAAAGTATTTTTCAACTCAGAATTTTCAGGAGGTAACCTAACAGCCTAGTCCCTCAGGAGAGCACTGCCCCCTTACCTTCTCACGAAAATCCTGAATTCGCCCATGGGTAGACAAAGGCAACATAAAAAAATTGCTGTCACAAGCTTATAATGGCAAGCAAAATGATTTTGGTTTGCCTTTGAATTGTTTGTGAAAGTGAATTTTAATCACAAATTGGCCATGCCCACCTGCTTGATATAAAACTGTTCTCTAACACCTATTGGCACCAGTGTGATGGGGGGGGGTAACTACGTGCAGACTCATTCCTCGAAATTGCCTGTATTTGTGCACAACCCGTTTTCAACAAGTGGTAAATTCACATGTGATGAGCACTATACATTTTTCAACAGTTAAAGCATGACAGAAGGTAAGCATTGGGCTTACATTAGGAACTTTTTTGAATCTACAAGTGCTTGTCATCTTAATGTACGACTGTGCAGTCTTTAATGTTGTTTTAACCTTTGCTATTGTTTACATACCTCAAAAATTTTTTCGGTCGAAACAAATAATATACCGTTTTTGTTATTTTTTTCTTTAATTTTACTAACAATAATTTTTTTTCACATTATGATTCGCTTGAATAACTTGGTAAGAAAATAATTAGAAAAATTAATTAACTATATGCAATGCCCTGCTAAAGCTTACTTAACAAACAAACTAGCTATCATGACCACATGCGATGGTAACTCAATAAAAGCCCTTTTCAATATGTAGAGCTACTAATACTCAAAAGAAACTAACAGCCTTAGGACCTACTGATGACACGAGCTTTTAACATGCATGTTTTCCACTCTTAATATTTTGTTTGTCAGCCAAAAATGAATAATTGTACGGTGATTCTGATTTCATAGTAGTTTCCGACAACAATATTTTAATCTTTTAACTACTGTAAAACATGAATACAATTACCAAACAAACCAAACACATTTCTCAAATGTGATTGTTTTGTAAAACGAATACTACACCTCCTAACCTCTAACCTAACTTCATCAGGCAATTCCCGCCATGCCCTTGATGCTTATGAAGTGATCCAGCTGAATGATTACATGAGTACGCACGGGCCAATCTCTGCTGAGTTTTTAATGTTAGTGTGCATACATTGTTCTTTTGTTATGTTCTATGTATGTTTGGAAATACTCATGACTAGGTTGTATTTCAAGGACCCCCTTTAAATACATACATCAATTAAACTTTTTATCGTCTTATGCCAGTATTTTATCAGCACAGATAGCATAGTAAGAAAATTATGGTAAAATTTCTTCAAATAATTTTTCACATCTTTGTTTCATGAATATTTATTTTATGCTGATAATCATATGCTAGCAACTAGATAGTCCCTGCTACTACTAATAATAATAGTTAAAAAAACACTATATATTTCTCAATTTTCCCACCCCATCTCACCACATATATGGGCTAATCACATATTAATATGTTTATTACACTAATAGGCAAAATATAAAGAATTAGAATTTAGAGGAAATGCCCAACATTTCATGTCGAGCCGAGTGTATACCATTTTAGGAAAATTCGCCCTCAATACTCTCGGTTAGACTCAAACCTTGGCTTCCCACCATTCATTTGAACAAACCGTAGGGCTATATGAGTCATGGCATGTTAACCTGGTTGCCATAATTAATTAAATGTAAAATTAAATCAGTACTCCACAAGAGCCAAAATATAACTTTATTCCTAAATTTTGTCAAATGTATTTATATTTGTGTGATGTCTTTGCTCAAAATATTAAAAATATCTTATGGAAAAAAAAAATGTGATTACCTCATTCATACGCACTCTGATGTAATAAACTTGCGACAAAATTACCTGCCCAGTCATTAGTTTACTTATTCATTTAGGTATATTTATATTAGCCGCAATGTTGTTATATCATATCACAATATTTGTTAAATAAAATAAACAGAGTGAGTATAGTCACATATGTTTATTTACCAAACATGTCTAGTTATTATTATTTGTGTTTATATTGTGGCTTAGTATATAGCTTGTGTACTTTGTATTTTAACCTATTTTATTTGGTACATTTTTCATAAATTTTGAAATCAATATTTTAAAAGTAATATTTATAATTTTTTAAAATGAGTTTACCGGTTATGCACACAACAACCACAACCAATGTTAGATAGTAATAGAATTAATATATATATATAAAGTAATTTTAAACTACATTTTATTTCAGCTATGTAAATTTAGTGGAAAACCTTGGTAGTTGAATACATTTTAAGGGTTAACTTCGATTCAATTACTTTTACAGTGATTTTTATAACTATATTTTAAAATAATTTTGTACAGAACCGTCACTAATTAATTTAATTTGCAAGTTTGTCTTAATTTTTGTCATGAAACAGTTTTTTATGTCTAAAATGTTTTAATTTTTCCCTTTTTTTTCCCAATGTCAAGTAAATTTTTTTTTTATTTATAAATAATTTTTAGATTTCTGCAGTTTCACCTCGAATGGGCCGCAATTTATGGCTTGCGAGACAATACCTGATAGATCACTGGCACATTTCATGTACAGGATGGACAAAACGAGACTGCAACTCACGCCAAATCATCTGTCAGCTAGCTGTTTTCACATACACAGGTTGGTATAATCACTTTTTTAAAATTTGATCTATGATCTTAGGTTTCATTTATTTCTGGAATATTTCTTATAGAATCAAAATCATATATTGATTCACACAAACCTATAAACTCTTAATACAAGTTATCTACCGAGATTTTTGCGAAAGAAACAGTTATTCATAATAATCATAATCATCATCTTTTCCCGCCTCGAGTTTTCGGGTGTAATTAACAGAGTGCTTATTCACTTCTTCCGTAGTCGTATAATTTTTAGTTCCTCTACATATACCCATTTAACTCTATTTTCTATCCACTTATGATCTCATTGTTTCCATTCCATCGTTTCTTGGCCTTTCCATTGGTTATTTCCTTTCAATCTCAATCATATTATCCTCCTACGTTCTAGTGCTATTCACTCTAATCATGAGCCAAACCAATGAAATCTGCGCTTTCCACAACCTTGCACTGAACCGATGCCAACTTATTTTCTATTTCATTACTGCTGCAATGATAATTAACTTGTTGTCCTGTCTAGTTTTGTACATGTTTTCTAATCCATAGATAAAGAAAGATTTGTACAAAGTAAGTGTGAACAATGAATAATTTTAGAGTTTGGTTGAATCCACTATTTTTAAGACCTAATCTTGGAAAAATTATGAACACAAATGAAATATAATTATATAGATAGAATAATATAAAATTGGAATAGTAACTATAGAGAAAAAAATAAATTAACTTTCTGTTGAATGTTTAAAATTATTGGTCTGAGGTCTATTTATTGAACTTCATTTTTATAGTAAAAATGGTTTCTGACCCTCCCCATAAGCAGTATTAGAGCTCAAAACAAATTAAAAAAAAAAACTTCAGTCCTTCAAAATCTGAGAATTTCCTTAATCCCTATTCTTGAGGTATTTATATTCATAAGAATATGAGGGCCCATATCTAGTTAATTTTGATTTCTTGGGGTATTTTTGTTATTCTTCAGTAGGTTTTCTCACTAATCCGACACCTTAAATCGATCAGTAGCGCATATTGCTCACTGAGCGAAGGTCCCAGATTCAATTCTCAGCATTGCCAAAAATTTATCATAGTGAAATGTGGGTTTACCTTCTCACATTGATAAATTGACGGCGGGACTGGAGGTTTTGCCTTTCTTAGTCTTAATTAGATAAAATGCATATGAAGCTACGACAGGCTTCGCAAGCCGGAGTGTAGAATATATGAGCTTGATTAAAAAACAACCAAGACCACAGGCTGGAAACGGTAATGGATGTAATGTATAGTTTCTCACAAACTGTAACATGTGAGGCTTAATAATCATACCGAGTAATTTCATGCTTAACAAGTTTGTCCATTTTGATGACGCTTCCAAGGTATTTGAAGTTGGAACTGTTTCTAGTCTGATTCCCAACAGAAAGGTTGTTTGAACTTATTCCGTTTCTATTGACCAAAACTTTTACTGTTTTGGTTTTACACTATTAAGATTCAATAAAGCTACCTACTATATAAGAAAAATAAAGTTTGTTTATACTCTATTGCTTAGAAATATGCATAGTAACAACGTGTGGTTTGTATTATATTAAACTTGTAAATTCAAAATGAACTATATTAATAAAAACATTAATATTTACTTTTTTACAATAAGAGAAATTTCATTTAAATAAAAAATTAAAATAAAACATTGAATACAAGAATATTGTTTGAAGTTTATCATATTATTATAGAGAATAAGATAATTATCTACCAATACATGACAAATATTATAAAACAATAATTTTTAAAAAAATTTGATAATTTCAAATTAAAAAGTACTGTAGTTCCTGTAATTCTATATACCTCGGAAGCACTTCTCCCTCTCCTCTCCAACAATTTTCCATCCCCTATTTTTTCTGTAAACCCCGCTAACTCCCCCTTCCTTCAACCCATTTAATCCCTGTCAGGTAAAACCCTTGAGACTAATTGCTGTCACCTATCCAAACTGCGCTATGAAAATGTTTTCTCCGGATGTAGTTTGTTGGATCTATGGTTAAAAGTTTTTTTTTATAAAGTAGACTGATTATGTTTTACCTTATAAAAATGTGCATAAACAGTGTTTCCCTTGATTAGATAAAACCTATTTGTAAACATTGTTTTGAAGAAGAAGAGGTGAAAAGTATTTCTCTAAATATTTTATCATGTTATATAGACAAATAAACATTTTCCCACTTTAAAGCAGAATTAATTTTGAAAGATAATTTTATTTAGCTTCAGTGGTGCATCAGAGTTTACTTAGGGGATGGTGAGCCATGTGGTTCATAGCTATTATTCTATTCACTAAAAAATTCAATCAAATTATTTTAATTTAAGATATCTTATTTTAAGAGAATTACACACACACACACACACTATACACACACACGTACATACAGGTTGTTTAAAAAAAGGGTTTCAGAATTGTGGATCTTGTACACTTTTAACATGATTAGAATGATGATGATATGATTATTATTATTAATATATTATTATAATTATTATTATTAATATTATAATTAATCTTGGAAATTATAAGTCCCAACCACCCAAAACAGTAAAGCCAACTTGCATTTAGTAATAGAAAATAAATGGTACGTGTGCCACACAGACGTTCTCTCGCTTTTACTTGAAATAGACATTTACTAAAACTTCGTTAGGATTTGTGAAATAAATAATATCACTGTTACTTACTCTATGCAGGGGGGCTTGAGAGCCATGTGAACCGGGTGGCTGCCCGGGGTGCCAGCTTGAGGGGCTCCAAAAAGAGTAGACATTACACGTAACCTGGACGGATATGAAAATATTCCTCAAACCTAACATAACCGGTGTGAAATGAAAATAAAAAAATTAATTTATTAAATTAAAAAAAAGAAAAAAAAATAAATGTATATTAAAATTTAAAATAAATATTAAATTTAATAAAAATTCCCTAACATATTAACTTCAAAACCTAACATAGCCTGGGCGTGATTATAAAATAATCCCCAAACATATTATACTAGTAGATTTGTCAACATGGATACATGAAGATTTGATCTGCTAACTTTTGCTAGCTGTTAGTTACCTACACACCTATGGTGAGTGGACTATATTAAATCCACCGTTACGTAGAGAGGCGTCAAAGAGCAATACTGCCGACGCGAATTACCTCGTGCGCCCCTGACTTATGCATCAGAACTAGGCACACTGTTTACACAAAAATAAGAAAAGAGAAACACTTTGTCACCCATGAGCTAAGAATCAAATCATTTTCAAAAACCTGTATTAAAAACATGAGTATAGTCGTAAATTTAGCATGCGAACGCAAGGTCATAGCAATCCCAAGTTGAAGTGGGTGGTTTGGGACCCACCCCCCCCCCCCAACCGGCCATAACGAAAGCTTGCACAGACAAGAGTGTCTCTATTTGGTGGCATTTTTTAATGATTATTAAGGCAGAAACTTAACTGTGACGCACTTTCCCTAGAATTCCAGGAATTCCGCATAGAGCATTGTAAATTTCATCAGAATTTAATGATTAACAGTATGCAAAAAGTTTAACATACCTATTGAAATAAAAATCAATCATTTACATGGAATTACACAGAAATAAAAACCTGTACTAAAAAAATATTTTTGTATACATTTTTTTTACATTTAAAGTACTAAACAAACTTTTAAATGATAAAATATTACGAGTCTCAAAAAGTTTGTGGAGAAATGATAAAATTTGAAAATCTCTCCTATGTAAAGTAACCCACCAAATCATGTTCCATGAGAAAAAGAAAATGTCCATCTTTATTAATAATGACAAACAGTGTTTTGAAAATTAAATTTAATCAAAATCATTAGAGCAAAATTTTAGAAAATAGATTTTAATCTTATGTTTGCCTTTCAATAAACTAGTCTTAAATTTAGGGTTAGATATTTTATCCCAAAACCCCTCGAGAGAAGGGTGAGGGCCTTTATGAAAACTCAGATACTAATTTTTAACCCAAATAGTAAAATGTTTTTTCGGCTCCTAGCACAAACCAATTACAAACATCAAGGGGGGTGGGGGGCCATTGCGGAAACAACTTTTTTTGTTTCAGGGGTTTATATATACCTTTAACGATTTTCCACAAGTGATTTTATCACTCTAGTTTTCCATCTTTACTCCATAAAAATGCGGGTTCACTTCCTCTATCTATCTTCCTCATCTACCTAATAAAAAAAAATCAGATTAAGCCGTTCTAACATATCAATAAAAAATAAAAGACTTCGTATTGGATGGGTTATAATCGTATTATAATAAAAATTAAAATTTTAATGAAACATGGTTTAGCTAGTTTAATTTAATTCAGATTTTTTTTATTCATAGAATCACAATGTTCTGGTTAATATGGCATTCGAAAAAATCTAACAGTAAGGCCTATTTGTAAAGTGAAGGAGGTGTACAGTACATAAAATATATTAAATCGAAAGTAAAATATAAAAAAAATGCAATTTTTCGCCAACTTTGGCCACCTTTTTCTAAATTATTTTTTTAAGAAATTTCCAAATTTTTTAGAACAAAGTGTGGTTTTTTCACTTTGTTTTCTATCTTCTTATCACACTAATTTCGGTGCACTATTTCAATTCTATCCTCCTTATACCAGTGTACTTAAATAATTTAGCGAAGTAGTGACTGTAAAATATATGCCACTGAAAAAACAACAAAAAGAAATGGCTATATTTGTTTAATATAGGAAGAAAATATATTTGTAAGTATTTCTACAGCAATAAATGTCCCAATGACTGTTAACCATGATTTCCTAAGGTAGCTCAGAAAACATTATAAACTTTGGCAGGGATTCAAATACTTATCCAATTGGACATCATTCATTAAATTTCATAGATTGGCTGCTCAAAACTCAGCATACTCCTGGAGAGAATAACGGTGATAGCTGTCTTTTATTGAGTAGCCAAGCAGACAAAGTTGAAAAGATTAGGTGTTGAGGGGGGGGGGGCGGTGCCTGTGTAATGAAGAACACTCTGAAAGGGGCGTATAAGAGTGGGATAGGGGGTGGGGGGTCGACCAGCCATAACTATAGCAGTGCACCCTGGTGAGGTGATAATGAATGGAACTACTTGGGAAAGAGAGATTTTTCAAACCTCGAGAGTCCATCTGAATCTTAACCTCAAATTTCTTTGAAATATATTCCAAGGATTCAGTTTTCCTGTACTTCCACTTTCATTCTTTATCAGTATCATCACAAATTCCATAAATACCATGGTGTAAGGATCACTGTCAATTTCATTGATTAGATATTATTATGCTGTCCATTGCTATGATGAATAAGGGTGGTGGATAAGAATCTTCCTTGATTAACTCCTCTCTTTTTTCAAACACTCTGATGTTCTATTCTCTACTGGACACAACCAGTTTCATTTCTAGTACACATCTCACATTTGTCAATCAGGAAATTTGACACACCCATACCTTCCAAATATTCTCTAGATCTTGTTCCTTTATAACACTATCATAGCCCTTTTGATGTTCCAAAAATTACTATAAACCACAAGTCACAAGGTATCTTCTTAAGTTCCCAGTAACTTCTCCATTAAACATTCTAACAGCAAATATGAGGTCAATAGTCTTTGGCCTTCTTGATTTTGCTCTTCTTGCTAATACGGATCTACCATTTTCCTTAATCTCTTCTCTTTTATCTTTTCAAGCAACTATAAAAACTGTTTTTTATACCCTAACCCCCCAATTAAGGGTAGTTTACTGAGAGTAATTTATTTAAATTTCATATTTTTCAAAAATGGCTCAAAGGATTTTGTTTAAAATGCATTCTATAAATTGTTTTGACATGAGAAATAGCATAAATAATTGGTTTTGGCAAAGATTGCACTAAGGGTAGCTTAGGCCAACTGATGTCTGATTTTCAAAACTTGAAATATATTACAAATGGCTCTAGTGCTATGATTCTAAATGGTATCCTTAGTACATTTTATAATGACAAATAACCCCTTTAAAGTTGGTTTGGGTAAAAATTATATAAGGGTCGTTTATTGATGAGTGAATTTTGAAAATACAAATTATTTGAAATGGCTATAACCATTGTGCTTAATGGTAGCTATTATAAGGGGAGTGTTTTGATCATGAGCACGGGGGGGGGGTGGCAAAAAACTGTCTAATTGATTTGGAGGAAAAATTTGGTTATTGTAGTTTAATGATGATCTGTTTATATAATTTGAATATTAAAAAATGGCATTAGCGATTTGGTTCAAATTGGTAATGGAAACCATATAACATATCACTAATAATATATCCTAGTATATCTAAAACAAATTAAAATAAAGGTAGTTTACTACTTACAATAAAATTAGAGGAAAAATTTGAATGTTTTGGAAAATTAATCTTTAAAGATTGCATTCAAAATGGGAAAATCATGATATTTTTTATCAGATAAATAACTATGTATTTATTTGCAAATAAATAATTTTTAGTGGAAGTTAACATATAAAACAATCTCTGAAAATTGAATTTGTTAAATAAATTATAAAATTGAATTATTGTTTTTAACAATATGATGTGATTGTTTATATGGGAAAGCATCTTAAAGGTAGTTTTACTCATAACCTATTTCTTTTTTATTTTTTTTTTTTTTGGAAAATAATCTTTAAAGCCATAATACACAATTTGAAGAAAGTTTGTGGATTGGTTGTACACCATTTACTATGAAGTATTTGAAAGTGTAACATTAGTTATAACCACAGACTTGCGAGAGGTGCATGAATTGTGAAAGGGTGGGAACCACCATGAATTAATGGAATGGAATGCATTCAATATTTTCAAGTCGACAATTTTTTATAGAATTATTTTTTAATAAGTGAAATCGGATAAAACTCCTCTTTTAATTTTGAGATTTAGATTTGTACAAATGGTTTGACCTCTGTGGTTGTGGGTAAAAAAGGTGGGCCTTTTTCCCCACCTCAGACTTCTGATGTTCATAGGTTCAAACCCAGCCCCGGTTGACAGATTTTTCTTGAGCAATAAAAACCCTTAGAACTAAAAACAACTTTCTCAGAGGGAACTAAAGCTGTTCAGTCCTGTTGTTGTGGAATTTAAAAGAAACCTTTGGAAGATATGTGAAAATAACCATTTCCTTGCAAAATATGTTAAGCCTTTTGCTCTGCCTCATAGAAATTCTATACTGCTGATATTATCACTCGTTCAAAAGTGCACGTTTAATACCCCAAATAAATACATAAAAATGTCCTTATTATTAATGAAGTGTAGCAAAGAGTGCCACACAACAATGTTGTTGCAAAATGAAAGGACAAAAAAATTTATTTGTTATACTAAATGCCACTTAAAAGTGTCCTCTAAAAATAAACAAACTTGTTTGTTCTTGTTTCTTCAATAACCAGACAAATAGACATTTATTTGAAATTCTATCATGGCAGATTGCATAATATGAAACACAACAACTATAATAATATATAAATAAACACTTTTGAATTTTAAAGTCAGTAGCCATTGTGTAAAATTATTCCATGTACAATGTATGGAAATATCATCTTATTTTGTGATACCACAATAAATATATTTTAATTTATTATATAATTTACATTTTCATACATTTAAACCATCATCATATTTCTAGTAAAAAATAAGCACATTATTCTAAAATCTTAGCAATACCGATAAATTTAAAATATATAATTATACATCTACTTTGTTTTAGTTCAGCTAAATATGATGTTGGTACACACATCAGACATGCCATGGCTGTAAAAATAAGATGAATTTCAACTTCATTCTTAATGTGGAAAAAGGTAACAAAATTGTTGACTCTTTCATAATACAATTTGTTGGAGACCCGCTTCCGGTGGCTGTGTGGTCTAAGGCACTACTCTCTTAATAAACTTACTGCCAATGACGAGGAGATATAGGTTCAAATCTCAATCGGGTGGTGCTGAGGATGTTTTTTCAATATATTTTCCACTCTCTCTCCATGGTAAACCTAAAAAACAATATAAAACTTTCACATCCCAAAACATCAGTGTAATTAGTACAGAAGCTTATAACCTCATGAGTAGTAAGAATCAATGCTAAAAAAAAAGATTTACTTGAAGCTATTCTCAATACTTCTGAATAAGATTCATGTGTTTGTCCAACAAATTGAAATGTTTTTGAGCGTTTGTACTGTTTTTAGTTTTATTTGTTCATTATTTTTTGACAACTATACTATTTTTAGTTTAGAAGTCAAAGGAAATGCTTCCTTTCCACAGTGAAAAATGTTTTATTTTTTAATAAGCAGCTTTGGGTGTTGAATGATCAAGGTTGTCCTCTCTCACAAGAGAATAAATTGTGGTATGGGGAGTCTTGTTAGGGTAGTTGGGGTGGTTTTCCTAATGCTCCCCCACTCTCACTTCATGCGAATTTGGGTACATTTCCTTTATATTCTACCTTCCTTATATAACTGTGTAGTTTTTTTAAAAAATTCAAGTTATTAACACTCCTTTGGGTTCTACAACGCTAATGGTAAGTAACCCCGCAAAATGGCTAGAGAAGAGGAAGGTTGAATTTATAAGGAAGTGTACCCACACTTCTATGGGGGGTAGGAGGGTAAGAGAGTTTGAAAACATTAGGAAAAAAACCCTCAGTACACCCATCTAAGATCAAACCACGATCTTCCCATCATCGGCATGTCTAGTATATTACAAAAGTAGTGTCCTAGACCGTGTGGCCACGAAGTGGGTAAAAATGTGTAGTTGATTGTGAATTTGAACAGTTGGGGCAGAAGTTTGTATCTAAAGATGATACAAAATATTTTCAGGAAGTGCCAGATAGAAGTCAGCTCAAGGCTGGCAAATTTCCAACAAAGTTTGTCTCGCAGGATCAGTACATACATTTGCGCTCACAGGAGCTGACACTACATTGGTTGAAGATGACACCTCGAACACATCCTACAAGTTACTTCCCATCATGACACAGTCCATGGCTTACTTCTACCGACGAAAACAATAAGTGAAAGACCCAAAAAATTTAGTAGAACTTAGGCCAGAACCCACTATTTTCATTAGCCGTGATCCATGATTCTGTGTGGCCCCACAGATCTTTTTATAATCCAATACAATTAATGGTTTTAGAAACACATAAAAAAATAGAATTTGGGATTATAACTAGAAGTTTTGAATATTTGGGTAAATCTTAGAAAGTGAGGTTGGCATACTATTTGAAACATTTTTCCAGAGACCGAACCCAAAAGTTTTTATATTTCACACCAAATATGTGCAATGTCGGGCCAGCACATAGTGTGAGAACAGTTGTTTTTTTCTTAATGGAAAAAGGAACCAAACACTTAAAAGGTCTCTTTAGAACACACATTTCTAATCATCATGAAGAGAATTAGACACAAAACCATAACAATCACTTTGCTAAAAAAACAAGCTCAAATTCAAGAAAATAAGAGTTTAAGTCTTACTTTTAAATAGTTTTAAATGGTTTTTCAGTAACAAGGATTTAAAAATTGGATGTAACTCAATATGGTGATAATATGAATTTTCCTAGAATACGAACCCCTCATTAATTTCACTTTGGCATTTATGATGAAACACGCTTGATATGCCTGGCTTACATTATTGATCCTGACATAAATGTCAGGGGATATGCAGTTTACATTTCTATTTTAACCTGCCCCACCTCAATCAACCTCCTTGTGATTTAGTTTTTGATACTTATTGTCAAACACAACACTGAAAAGAAGACGAGTGACATTACCAACCAACACCTTAAAGCACAAGGTAGAGCATCATATTAGAATCTAAGGGTCCAGTTTTGATGCTTGATGAATGAAAATTTACCACTTAAATGTATCTTATGGTCACTAATTGAAAAAAAAAACTAGTGATTTAAGGTACAGCTAATAATTTCTTGTGCAGAGAAAGTATTAGATTTAAAAACAACTAGAACTTGAAAAACTTACAATTATGAGAAGAGCCTTAGTTGAATATGTAATTTAATAACTTTTGTGTATTATGTAATACTCGTATATTACTACTATTACAATGGGATAATGCTTTGGCTTGTACAGGTTAATGTGACAGAGATAATTTGACTTACTGAGGCAGATGGAATGTATGCTGTCACCTGAAGAACGAGAGAACAACTACTCAACTGGAATTTGAAGAGGACTGGATGCCCTGATAACAAGCAGCGTGGGCGGTCGAAGCAGACTCTCTTGGTATGAGGGAAGTTCACATGTTTAAACTAGTGTCCTTTATAAGCAGTGTGGTTGTAAAGCAGCTCTCTTGGTAGAGGGTAAGTTCATATGTTAAATTTAGTGGTTGTCCAAAGCGACTCTCTTGGTAAGAATGATCACAATTTTTTTTTTCTATCTTCCTAGATGCAGGTAATTAACAGTATTATATGAAATTAATAGGTTTGTTAATAATGAGTGTGGCATAGAAAGCAATAGATTTGATGTTGTGGGTCCTCACTATTGGCTGAAACCAGATTATTATGCTAGTCGGTGACTTATGAATGACTGAAATTGAATCCAGACATAATCTTTTTATTTCTATCTGTGTCTGCACCTGTTAACATATTTACGTTCAAGCGAAAAGGGATGAGAAAAATTTCAATTAAGAAAAAGTATAGCAATATATTGTGGTAGAGGGAGTGTGGGAACCATTTAGGAAAATTACACCCTTAGCAAACTTGTCTGATATTTGAACCTCATTTCCCCGTTATTAGAAAACAAGATTGATAGAGGGATACCACCCCTTCGGTGGTCCACGTGTTCTAACATGGAACTCTCTTGTTTAGAATAGACTGCCAAAGGTAGGGAAACCAGGGTTCAATCCTGGTCGAGCACATCTGAGGATGATTTTCCCTAAATGGTTTTTCATTCTTCCTCCACACAAATGTGGGTGCACTTACCTTAATTAAACATTCCTAAGCCTAACCCGTTAGTATATTAGTACATAGGCATATAATCTAACTATAGAAGACGCTGCGCTGAAAAAACAACAACAGGGTTATCTTAGTAGCAAGACCATGGATGCAAGAGTTTTGATCTGAATTATAGTGTATGGTACAAAGGAAGTCTAACTACCTAATACTCACTTTGTTTGCTGCATTTTCTAAGAGTCATCTCGCATTAATAGAATGCCAAGATGGTCAAGTTGTACTGAGGTATTTTAACCCTCCCTACACACAAAAGTGGTACACTCCTCTAAATTCAACCTTTTTCATCACTAACACATTAGTTGATTATTATGTGTGTTTATAACTCCTAACATATACTAAGAACGGGCTAACAAAAGTATTATATGAATTTGGGGGGTGGGGGTTCATGGGAAATGAAACTCCGGACATATTAAACCTATTATGTTAAGAGAATATAAAATCATATAGATGTTAGTGCCATTCAAACTAGAACACACATTCATGAAAACTCCACTTCTAGTGATGTATTTTACGTATCTTATGAATTTAATCATTAATATATTTTAAAAAGCGAGCTTCAAGTCATTTACAATTTGACAACAGGTCCAAAATGGAAATATGAGTAATATATCCTTAGTAAGGGTAAATATATCCATCATTTTTATTGAAAACAAGAAAATTGTTATTCATCTCAAAAGTGTATAATGAATTTTACTATACATAAGATATAGAAAATATTTTAATAAAGTCCTTTTTGGTTTAATAAAACAAGAAGCTTTGATTTGTTTCTTACATATCGTCCACCCGAGAATGCAAGTGTTTTGATGTCCAATTTTTCACTTTTGAGTGAACGACATTAAAGTTTGACCTTGTGTATAAAATCAATGCTATTAGATGACAACTCGAGTTTGTACCTTCTTAGTAATTATATAGTCCTCCTCAATATCCCTGCAGTGAATCATAATGCATTCACATAAACGTAAACACCAAATCTCAAATTTTAACAATTTTGGAGATTGAAACACATGGCATTCACAGATGATGAATTGTTTTTTATCTTTTCAGATGATGTTTTCAATGAGAAAATTGGTGTTTTAGATGGTTTGAATCTGACTTGTCCATAGACATTGATGACAATGATTTAGCTGTGACTCAAGATTGGTATTCTCGGATCCTGAGTGTGAAATGGAATGCCAACTCAAGAGTTTGAAAACCGACTTCTCAGAAACCATTATTACAGAATTAAATTACCAGAATCTGATCAACAACTGAAACTGATCTGAAAATAATTGAAGCCCTAGAAGAAAATAATCATAGAATATGAATTTTTAAAACATAAAATGAGCAAAAGAAATACACAATGGGTAAATAAAGATGGCCCAAGAAACAGTATAAAATCTATACATTTATAATCAATATACAAATATAATTTGTGATATAATAGTTAACATTTTCATATATTATATTTAATGAGGTTTAAATTATATTCTTATATTTTTCAGTGCAATAACAGTATGGCACATTCCATATTTATCCGTCTCCTAAATTGTTCATTTGTCCAAACAGGAAACCTAATACAAATTAAAATAAATCTTAACTATATTGCCTTTATCCCTTCAATAGTTAAACCTGGTTCCTAATAAAGTGTAAGATACTTTTTTATTTCTAACAATAAACATTTTTTAATGTTGACTATGGCAGAGGTTTTCTTTGTATATTGTTTACTTAGTGGTTTCTCTTGAAGGGAAAAGAAGAAGAAAAAGTTTCATTTATGCTTTTTAAATTAATAACAGCCTTTGATAAAATGATATTAAAGAAATTAATGTTAGGGTTGTACTAAAATTGCCCTTCTCAGGAGGGCAATTTTCCCCAGACAAATGTCTTATGCACTCCTTATATTTAAATAACATTATTAAGAGGCTACCTCATAAATCATTTTCATAAAGCATTTCAGCCTTTGAACCGCGTTCAGTTAAGTAAAATGCCTCCATCTTCCTCATCCTTACACCATACTTCTCCCCTCCTGCACACTTCTGTTATTTGATCCCCCATTCTTTCTTGGCCCTCCCTTACAGTACTTTTTCCTACATCCTCATTTCCTTAATTTTATTTGGCATCCTCTCCTTTTCCATCCTCATTACATGTCCATACCATCTCAGTCTTGCTTCCTCTACTATACTCATGTACTTCCATGTACCCCACTCTTGTCTGAATAACTTCATTCCTAATCCTTAGTTTCTCCTTGTACAACTAACATGCGCCTCACAAACTTCATCCCCATTTCCTCCACTTTCTTACTCACTCTTACATTCAATTCCATATTCCTGCTGCATGTATGATAATGTGTACAAAGTACCCCTACACTTCAAGGGCACTTCTCTTATTCATAGCTGGTCTTTTTGCATACATATAAAACAACTCTACTGCTGTCCTCTTTTCATTAGATTCTTCTCTGCTGCCAACACTTTCTCACACACTTCCAAGATATTCTATGTTCTATACTTTACTCAGCTCTACACCATCCAACTTTATAGCTTTACTAGGGCTTATCCATTTCCTTGTCATTGCATAAATTCACACTTTGCCATGCTAAATTTCATTCCCACACTCGTTTACTTCCCTCATTCTATACTTGTAGCTGTTCATATACTCCTCATTCTATTCTTGTAGCTGTTCATATACTTCCCTCTTCCTTATTCCCCAATATCATTTTAGTCATACGGCAAACATGATGGATTCATTCCTTCCTCCTCGAGTTTTCCTGCCCACTTTATTCATGACTTTATCCATTACAATTACATAAAATGGAGATGAGAGGGCATTCCCCTGCTTCACTCCATTTTTTTATTTTGGAACCATTCCATCCTCCACTCTTCCATCTTTAAACATCTCCTGTTATCCTTATACAATGCTTTTAACTTCATTACCACTCCTTTTTCCACTTTTGGCCTCCTCCATATGCTTTCCAAACTTTTATTTCATCCATGCTATCATAAGCCTTCTTCAAAAACCCCCAACCCTCGTTAGACTTCCCGGGGTTTAAAAACCCCATGATCCCCCCATCTTCACAGTCTATTTTTTTTTGTAGTTTTGATTTTTTAAAAACCATGTGGCCACAAAAGGAATTATTTATTTTAGTGTTTAAAACTTAAACAATACAAGACACAAATTTTACACAGATTTGAAATTGGGGGGCCATGATACACTCTGTCCCAAACATGAAAAAACCCTAATAAAAGCTGCTCGACACTGATCGTTAGAGAGAACATAATATCATGTTTATTTTATAAATATTGTGTTTTAAAACCATGAGGATTGGGGTCCTTGCCAGTGAGGGCAAAATAAAAAAATTTTGAAATCGACTTTTTTAAAATTTTCTTTTACTGTACGGAGTTGTAAACCTGAAGTTTTCCCCTGCCTCAGATTCCCAGGAACTTTTAACCAAGAAAACGTTGACCCCAAAAAAGTACCATAGTAATAATAATAATTTAAAATTAAAATTTTTTAGCACACATTTACTACCCATTCGGGTTGTACGCCTAAATACTAATTAAACTAGGTAATGGGGGGTTGGGAAAGGGAAAGGTTAATTTTAAAGAGGAAGTGAACCCACACTTTTTGGAGGGAGAGTGAAAAACATTTGGGGAAAATTTCACCCAGTTCCCTCAACCAAATTTTCCCAAAACCTCAACTCCTTTCCTACCTCGTGGTTTTAGCTCAACACAAAAGTAGGGTTTAAAGGCCAACAAACACCCCCGAGGTGGGTTAGTGTTGATCATGTTATATGATTTGTAACACTTTTAGTAAATAGGGTTGTATGAAATATTTTTGCGTTCAATTCAATATAATAGAAACAAAAAAAACCAAAATAA
Organism: Timema cristinae; assembly: GCA_039000515.1. NCBI lineage: Eukaryota > Metazoa > Arthropoda > Insecta > Phasmatodea > Timematidae > Timema > Timema cristinae. The sequence goes on from JBCFYV010000325.1 coordinate 50,504, forward strand.
TTTGCCCTTTATACACTAAAAAATTCCATTTAACTTTTAAATTTCCCAGCAAATTTTTTTGGAAAAAGGGCCCTTTAAAAATTTTTCAAATAAAAATTATTTAGAAAAGCCATGGCTGCATCTCTTTAAATGCATTTATTTATTGATAAAAATCTGTATAATATATTTTTTAAATAATGCTAAGTTCATAAAAGTGACTTGAATTTCAAAAATTTTATTTTTGATGTTTTTAATTAAACTTATCTATCCCAAAATTTGGGGACGGGTTCCCCCAGAAAAAAATTACAAAAATATAATACAACTCAAATAATAAATATAACTCCCCCTTTTTTATGTTTCTATCTACCCCTTTCCTTTCCCTTTTCTCCAAATAAAATCTATTTAATATAATTTAAAAATAATTTCTAAAGTGTTGTTTGGGGGCCCCTATTTTATTAAGACAAACTATTTGATTTTTATCTTCGGCTTTGGTCAAACAGATGCTAAAATTTTTGGACCTTGGATGAAAAATAAAAAAACCCAAACCCCTGCAAAGGGGAAGGGGAAATAATTATAATCTTTTTTTCCACAGTCAGTTTATTTTAAAAAAATAAACACTAGAGTTTTGCCAGACAAAAAAAATAAATAAATTGTAAAATTTTAAATTTGCCAATGCTGAATTAAGATACCTGCAGTCCTTAGAAACCAACTTAAGGGGTTAACATAAAAACGGGAAATAAAGTCCCCCAAAAGCCCCTTTCCAGAGTGGAAGTGAAAAGTTCCCTAATAAACTTTTATAACATAAGAATGTAAAATATATTTACTTTAAAAAGGGTTAATGCGGGTTTAACAAATCTCGACAAAAAGATTTTGGGAAATTTGGGTAATTTCCCAAAACACACACTTAAAAAACCCCTAATTTGAATAATTTTTTTTTAAAAAAGGGGAAAATTTTTGGTTTTTATAAATTCAAAAGCCGAAACATCAAACTCAATTTTTTGGGGGTCCTAATAATTTTTATTTTAAAAATAATTTGAGACATAATAGAAATTTTAAAAATGTATAAAATATTAATAAACGTAATTTACTATGTAAAATTAATATAAACTACCTACCCAAACAGGCCTATATAAAGATAAAAAGGGTTTTTATAAAACGAAACTTTTAAAACATAGTAAACAAAAGTTTTTAAAAAAAAATTTGAATATGGGTTTTTTTTTAATACCCATGTTTTCTTGGAAAAAAAAAATCGGGTTAGGGTTTTTTTATTTTTCAAAAAGAAATAGATCCATCAAAAAAATTGTCAAAAGTAATCAACAAAGATTCCTAACCTTAGTGTCTAACTACGGTGCAACAACCAATGAAGTTCCATCAATCAGAGGCTCACTCTAAATTAAAACACTTTCTAGTTCATCAAAAAGAAACATTGGATGTCACTGTGAATGCAGTATATAAAGCTAATATTGTTAACAATAAATGTATGGGAAATATTAAATGTTTGAATGTTTTGTCACGTAGTTTTACATATAGTAATCAAATATACAGAAGTCTTGGGGTCCCCAAGAGGTATGCAGGTGATGAGATGAAAAGGCTGATGAGAGCGTTGAAGCACAGGTAAGAAATGGCAGGCGACAAACTGACACTGCTTGTAGTTGTGGGAATCTGAAAAAAAAAGATTAGAATAAGTGACAAGAACAGCATGAGCTAGTATGTTTAAATGTAGAGTTTATATAGAAATTTTAAGATGTTTAAAACATCTTCACAAGTCAGATGTCAAGTCATGTGACCTTCAGACTTGCTTCTTCCCAATACTATCAAAAAGAATACCACTAATAAATATAATCATTCTTACCATTGTAAATATTGCCACAGATAAATGTTTCTATGGCTTGTTTTCTGCAGAGGGATCCTTAGATTACTAGAATACTAAATTAGTGGTGTCAATGCACATAATCATCAATTGCTTTAAATAAAACCATATTAAAAGAGACATTTTCAAACAAGCTTTTTGAAAATGTAATTTCACATTCAAAAGCATTGCAGGTCAACAGAGTTCAAGTTTGATTGATATGGTGCACGATATAAGTTGTAAACACATACCTACATCTTAAAACCTAAACATCACCTATAAGTACACATATGTTTGTACGGTAACAAAGCATGATTCAAAGGACAAGCCTGAACTTATCGACAAGTGTGCATTTATATGCTCTATAGCAGGAGACTCTATTCACCAATACATACATGTCCCCGACCAGATAAGTCGAACAAAGTGTTTTTCATGAGTAAGCATGTTATAGACAATCATGTAGATTACTTTATGGATAAACAATTGTTAATTTTCTGTATACTATCATGAAACTTAATCCTATTTGTTATGTATATCAATATTTTGTTTATATTAAAAAGTAAATAGTGTAAGCCTACCCATCCTCAGTCCAAATTATATCTATGAATATAGAAGTAAACTTATAAAATCTGTTTCTGTGTTGCTCTCTCTGTAAGCCATATGAAGCCTTATGGTTGTTAAATATCTCACATAGCCACCTGTTGTATCGAGATTACTCCATAATAGGGAATTGATAGCAACAGTGTAGACCTTTAGACCTCAAGCAGCTATGTTATGGGGGGGCAGCCCACCGTCTAGACACTGTTGAAAATATGGCTTGTGAGGAATGTGTAGGGCCCTCTCCAGTGCTCACAGTTCCACTGTCTCTCAAGTAGTTGCCTCTTCTTCTGATTTGGACAATGTCCCAATGTTTGTGCAGGTGAACCAAGTGTCTTAAAAATGTGATTCACATATAATAAGCACACAGTTCCCAACTATGTCAACTTGAGGTGTCCGTTAATCAAACAAGAGTAAAGATTACAATGGTTATTATAAATTATAGTTATAAAGTCCTATAATAATGAAAGTTCCCCCAACTATACACGTGCTATATTAATATACTGGTCTGCCGTAATCATAAGCATTTTATGAAATTTGTTGTCGCAATAGAACGTCAAGGTAATACTGTATATTGTATGTTGAGTAATATTTTCTATTATTGAGGAAGACTTTGTGAAGTTTTGAATGGGTTACAAAACAAAAGTTTGCGTGAACTATGTTTTACTTTGTGACTAGTGCGCGTAGAGAGACCTTGTACAGCGAAATATTATATTGAAGGTTAACTACTAAGATTGTATCTATGGTCTAGCAAGTGCTAAATCAGGCCTACTAAGACCTACCATTAGACAAAATACATAAAGTTAGGAGTAAAGATAGCGTGTAGTTAATAATATATAAATTCCACCTCGATTCTTAGAATTTAAAAACTTTTGTTTCGACTTATACTCTATGCAAAAATAAACGCTAGGCGCAAGCAGAGAAAGGGACATAAAAACTTATCATACTGCTAGGGCCTACGCAACATTAATACATAGGCCTAGGCAAATAATTTATTTGTTACGGTTGACTGTTTGTGTGTTTTACCATCAGCGATCAGAAACACGTTTTAAAGATTTACTTTACTTGTGTTTTATTTCTATAGAGCGATCCAATACTAAATAATGATGCCGGATTTATATACAAGGTATTTAAAGTGAAAATAGATATAGAGATAAAAATAAACCCACTCTTTTGGAGGTTACAGGAAGATTTAAAATTCTATTAATTTGTTATCCCACGCTTACTCTTAGGGTCGTGCGATGGTCCTAACATTAATTTTTTTTTTTTCATTTGACAGGTTGAGAAACTACCTATTTTAATTCTAAAAAATCCATTTCTCTTCAGCACGTCACCACACGCTCTTAAATAAATTTACGATGTGTTAATCAACAAGAGGGACCTATTTAATGCAGGCAATCAACATACAACAAAAATGACACTTTATAAGGCGGTGGATTAGTGACTTTATTTCCCCTGGAGATGTGTAGTACTTCATGTTAATATTTCATCACCGTGACCTTGAGTGACTCAAGCCGACGTGAGCTAAGCACGACACGCGTTCCTTCCTCAATGAGTATCTGACTACTCCGCCTTTACTCCTCCTTTTTACTCCGTTATCGCAACATCGTACTTTGCAAACCGACCAAATTATTCGTACACCATTTCTACAAGAGTAATGCCTTATAAACGGTTTTTTAATCTTATTTTAGTGTATCTACATTTGTGCCGAATGATAATGAAAAAAATTAGGCCTATGAATGAATGTAAAATATCAGAATGTATACACGCCTGACAAAAATATAGCGATTTGATGAAAGTTTGAATGAAGTGCAGAGGACACTGTCTTTTTATAACAATTCAATCCTTCAAATCGGCTCCAGGTATGGAGTAAAATGTATTAAAAACTGAACGAGTCAAAAATCGAGGATATTGTCTGGAAGATTCAGGGTTATTGTGGCCATGATGATCAAGGTGAACATGTGGACAAGTGAAGCTTTTGTCTTTAACTTGAGGAAGCCACTTATTGAATCCATGGATTATTTCCATTCATAAGACCGGACTAACAGGTACAAACAGTTCTCCCACACGTTATTCCAGGTTGCTACTCAGATAATAAAACATACGCACTAGGGAACTGTTTGTAAGCACAGAAAAAACATGCCTGCACTGTTGTTTCAAAAAAAACAGACTGCAGGAAGTGTAGTCCATCAAAGCTCTAACAAAGATCCTAAGTCTCTAATGCAGCGTGCTAATAAAGATGTCAATTATTTTAGACACAATGCAGCACTCATCTCTCCTTACAGACACTGGAAAAACGAAAAGAGTGGAAAGCAAAAGGTTGGGGGTCATGTACAAGTTGCAAGAAGCACTAGTTGTGAAACCTCAAGTTGTATAGACTATAAAAACGCAATGGTGGTGGAGTTGACCGTTCAAGACCAGTGTACTATTTCAATGTTTCCCAATAATGAGGAAGAATTCAAGGGGGGGGTGTGGGGGGGATAATGTGTATCAAAAAATATTTTATAATACAGATGTTCAGATATGGCACTTTACAATTCACTTGTGGTGTGGAAGATTACTAACTTGAGGGAAAAGGGAATCATTCACTGACATTCCGGTTGAATTTTGAGGAACAGATATTGGAACATGAAGCATTACCACTATACCCAAGCCGTGGAAGACCCAGCTTGACCGAGCCCTCTGCGTCTTCAGACCAAGAATTGGGCACACTTTGTAATGAAGAATCCACCGAGACGACTACAAAGGCAAATCCAACAAAGAGATTGTTTTGTGGTGCCGCCCAAGAACAAATTAGGAGTGAAACCGTGTTGGCAGTGTGACAAGTGGTGAGATCCCACTTCAATATTGCCCACATGTTTTCCGGAGATTACCATACAAAATTAAATTTTTGAACTATGGTGCCAGGTTATGATAGTTTGTTTTTTTTTAATGTCAATACTACTCTTTATTTTATAAACTTAAGGAGTTTTTAAACAGTTTTTTATAGATAAGATATAATAATTTAAGAGTTGAGGTGTTAATAAAGTTATGAATTTATAAAGTTTCTCGAAACTTCTGTTCAATGTATAGAAATTGAAATTTTTGGAAAAAAAAAAGCCAAAATATTGGTAATTATTATTTTTTTGTAATTTTGTAATGGGTTATTTACATAATAATGTAAGTAAAAAAAAGTCCCCATTTTTGAAAAAAAAAAGAAAGCATCAATAAATTGGTGCACTAATGGTAAATTCTAAATATAGATATTGTTGATTTGATAAAAAAGATGCTATACAACGGGGGCGACGTTCATATTTTCTTTACTATGTTATTTTTTATTGTTTTTATTACCTTAGCAATTTTTTTTTTTTTGCATCTGGAGACTTTTGCTCGCTCTGTTATAACGCCTAGTACTGCGCTTACTCTAGTGGGTGTTAGAGGAAATGAGGACAATTAAGTTTAAGGTGTACCTGCATTTGTGTGAATAAGAGTGGAAAATCATTTAAGGAAAATCACCTTAACACCTTAAGTACAACTGCTAATTTCAAACTGAAATATCCCATCATCGGTAGTCTAGCTTATTGAGAGCGATGGTGACTTTAGACCGTATGGGGCAGCCACCGAAGTGCTGGTTTTAATAATACTTATATTATTTACCAGTCTTACCATATTAGTTTGAAACAATTATTGATTAAATCTAAGATTATTCAAAAGGGGTAATTTTAAAAGTTATTATCCCTTATCTGTCCCGATCTCAGCGCGCAGCAAACGAAATCATTCTCGTCCATCACTAATTTTTGGAGAGATGATGAATAAGAGTAATATAGTCCTAGTCCTTCATAATACTGGTAGTATGTAGCATGTACCTTGTAGCGGGTGGTTTCTTCGAAAAGCTCACTAATTGAATAGGAATAAGTGAGGAGCTTATGTTTATATGTGAACTGTAACTAATGTTTTAGGATAATCTCACTTTTAAAAACCAGGAAAAGTTGTTTGACATTGCTTGTAAAGTTCTTCCTCAGAACATATAGGTTTTTGGCTCCTGGTAGCTATACTAGAGAAAGTGTATTTTAAGATGATGTGTGGCTTTGGTGTGGAGTGAAGTGTTTGCTTCCGTCATACATTACTATTTGGGCTAACTATTGAAGCATGTATAAAATAATTTTGTATGACAATTGTTTTATTAATGGCTGAAAGATGAAAGTAACGTTTAAAATTTAATTTTGCATATTCTCTTCATATCCACCGGCCCACCCCCAACACATACCACAGGCACCACCCATGCGGTACTTTATTTATCGATTGAATTTGGTGACAGGTCAGATGGATCATTGTAGATATAAATGGTTTCCTCAAGCTAAGGTAGACAGATTTCTTGTTCAGGACATAGCAGGATATTTGTCAGATTAGTAAAGAAAGAATATTGCTAAGAACACAAAATTGGATGTTTTGTGTAAGCGAGGGCAGAATGTGCAGCTGTGTTAAAAAATGGAAAGAATAGATGAGGATCATATCCATTAAATGTAAAGTGAAAACGATTATGACAGTGCATACCTCGCATGACGAGCAGCCTAAAGGAGGGCAAGTTATTAGAAAGGGGGACTGTTCAATGAGCAGAGAAATGTCTTACACTGGTTTTGGGCATATGATGTGACTGAGGTGTGTAGTGTGATCAGTGAAATGTAAAATATGCGTGAAGGTATAGGTTGGGACCAAGTAGGAAGTGGTTATCCGAGACATAGAGATGTTAAGTGTTGGTAGATGAGCGTGTTTAGAAAGTATAAACATTAAGTGTTTTAAGAATAAACTAGTAATATCAGGTGATGAGATAGGACTCATCGTGTAGTATGGATTGTTGAAGGTTAAGGGTGTAAGTCAATTAATAGGGGAAATATATAAGAAATTACGTAGATTGTGAGAGGGCTCAGTATGGATTTATATTTCTTTGTAACTATATGCACAGTTATTCTGGGCCTATTGCACGATAGGTGAGCAACAAGCAAGAATAGTGTGTAGGGCCCTGGGTAGGCAGATGTCGAAAAAAAGGGATTTACGTGCGCAAGCCCTTAACAATATTTTAGAATATGAACTTGCGATAATTAACTATCTTAGATGTTTTTCTTCATCCTCTATACATGTGTAATTTTCGCGTAATAATCAACATAAAATGAAAGAATAGATAATGTCAATAAGTAAAATTTCTGGGTCTCAAAAGGTTCAAAAGTTAAGAATAGTTTTTAAATATTAGGTGCACAAATCAAATAAACCACCAAAAGCTTTGTCAACATTTTTTTAAGTCGCCGAATAATAAATCTATAGTTAATATCAAAGAGGGTTGTACATACAGCTATGGATTTTTTATCTTCAAAGAGTTATTGTTAAAAAGTTTAAATTTATAGTGCAGTTAACAAAAATTTATATCACTGTTAATACCACACCCAACATTTTTAGCAGTCTAATTTATTTGAAATAGAGGACAAAAAATTAAAATATTTTACGAGGCGTTTATGAAGATATATTATTATAATTGTGTTTACCTTCAAAATTACCACCTACTATTTAGTCCTTAGGCATTATGTCAATTTCTTAATGATATAAGGAAGTGGTTGGCACTCAAGTTTCACATCCAAATTAGCTGATTTTAATGTTATCGACTTCAGGTTATTGTTGTATGCAGTTTGTGTTTGTGATTCAAGGGAACGGCAGAAAAAAAATCAATGTCATCCAACTTAAGTGGCAAATCATTGGTTGCGATGAAGGAATAGTTAGCAGTCACAAATAGCAAATTGAGTTCAATTGAGGTTGATATTGTGTTAGTGGAGGTGCTAATACATGTTGGCAACAACGCTCATCAAAAGTTATAGATTATTTGCGTGAGCAACCACACTAACCAGCCTAAGGGCAGGGCCCTCCAAGGAACGACCTCTCCAAGACAAGGAAGACCATAGAAGGTTATGCTTCAGTTTTTGTAAACAAGGGGAACACTAAAGTGCAAGCGTGCCATGTGATCCTTCTCAGTAGCTAAAGAGGCAGCTGTTCAGGACTAACTAAGTAATTTAATCCGAGTAGTGAGTATAGTTATAGTGACAGAGAAAATCGATTACCCGGCCAAAAAATTTGTTTGCACTTAAGCTAGACGGATCGAGTATCGAGTAACAAGTGAGTAATGCATGATGTTTTACAATGAAGAGAATTACACAAAAAAGTTTAATGCCCTGATAAAAGTTATATTGCAAATGGCTATTATAACAAGAAGTGGAAGAAGAAATCAGTGCCTATGAAAAAGACAAAGCTATGGATAGTGAAAAAGATTCAGAGAAAAAGTATGAACTAAGCTACTAATTCTCTTTCTCAGGGAAATAGCGATTGGAAGATCCCTAAAGAAATACTTTGGGAAGATTTTGAGCATGACCGAAATTGTTTTTAAATTTTATCTTTATGGATGAAAATGCAGTTGCAGGATTCAACCGTAAAGATACTCATTTCTAAGAATGTGATTCCCCTGCAAAAACAAAACTACAGGTTGGTTTTCTACAGTACTTGCTACTGGGTGGATGTAGTTTTCGGACCCTCACAAAAATATTTCGACTGATAAAACCGCAACTGAGTAAGAGTCAGAATTCATGGTACTTAAGTTTTGTGACCAAGATCTGCGAGGAATGCATATAAAGGTGACATCCTTTAAGGTTGATGATTATCAACTAACATTACAAACAAAATTTTAGAATGAATTTATTAAGGAAAAGAAAATAAGTTGCACATATATTTTAAATTAGTCAACGATTAGCATTATCATTGCTGTACTATTATGCATTTTGATAACATTGTACCAGTTTCCCCTTGCGTTTCAATATTCGAGTGCTGTTGTCATTGTAACATTACCGAGAACTGTCTGTAATATAGGAGCGTCGGGAAAGTTAATGTAAAATGATTTTCTGTGTTATTGTGCGGCTCTTATCCATAATATGGTTTATTCTCAACTATAAGTTTTGAAGCACAGCGCTACTATAGAGTTGACGGAGGCTTGGCGTGGAAGAAACAACAACAATGGTGTCACAGCTGTAATCTATCTGGTACAGATGGGTTAGTGTGGGATGCTGTTGGTCGAAATTCTCTTTACTGTTACGAATTGAATGAATTCGTTAATGGCTTAGCTAGCAGCTCCAACACAATATCAATGTCAACGATTTAGCAAGTATAAGACCGCCGAGTGTTACCGAGAAAACCACAAACGGACCGTTTATCTTCATCAGTAGAGTTAGATCAGCTTCAGATAATTTCCTTCAACTGGGCAGAGATATATCATCCTACGTAAAGCTAGAGAAAGTTGTTTTTTCTGTTTTGTAGGATGGTGTGATTTGAGTCGTGAGGAGGTGATTTAGGTTTGTGGGTTCGCTGAAATTATCCCCTGCGGTATGTTTCTTTTCCTCAACGAGCTGTACTAGTCTCAGTAGTTTGAACTAGTTATTTCCCGCAAGGCTGCGCGTGAAAAAGATAAATAAAAACGATTGGTTATAACTAATAAGCGCTCTGAAGAAGTTCGGCGAATTATACTCCATTTAGATAAAACATTTAAACGATTAATATCATGATATAATTTAATTTTACTCGCCACTTTTTTGAGGTCCTTTGCAGCAATTGTGGACACGGTTGTAAAGTGAGAAAAATACCTTTTAGTACGAGACTCTGTCACGAAATAGGACAAAATGATGGCAAACTACCCACATTAAAACAATATAAATAAAAATAAAGTAAATTAATGTGTTATTCACAGACTACCTCGTGATCACGAGTTGCTGCAAAGGACGTTGAAATGGCGGGATTGTAAAATTAAATAGGGGCATACACAATAAGAATTCGGATTAAAATCAATGATATAAAAATATTGTTATTTCTAAGTATGAAATCAATGGTATCCTAGTCTTTTCAGGTCCTACCCAGGATATGCAGAGTTGGAAAGCGACATGATGAATATGTTTTTTTGTGAAAAGAATGGCACTTTCCAAGATGCTGTGTGGAGCAATGCGACGGCAAGCGCCCTTCGCATTATTAAAGCACTCCAGACGTTCGGGAAGCAAGAGATTATGGCGTCGCGAGTACGAAACGAGCCGTAAAATATGGCATGAATCTTAATGTCAGTTTTCAAGATCAGAAAGCGAATGAGTCTTCATGTGAGCTACATTGGTATTGTGAATTGACGGGACTTTTAGCCGAGATGGAGTGGGTGTAATTTAGTAACTATAGTATGTATCAAGCCACAGCGAGACCGGGTATTCTAAGCTCTGAATGTCACGGTCCGTAGTTGGTGACAGTCGTGCGATTTCCCTTTTAGAGTAATACCAACTAAAAGACCTTTCCCTAGGTCGAATCACTACAACATGAGACAAAAAAAAAATAGGAAATCTCACACGCTAGGAGAAAAGCTAAATCGCTTTCAAATGACTAGCTTCTAGATTCGAAAGTGTTGATATCGGATGCCCTAGCAATCCTGAGGCGCGAGTGGTGCAGCATCGTGCGAGAGCTGTTTGCGAGCGTTTAAATAAGAGGCTCAGACAAACAAAATTACGCGGAACAAGCATTAGAAAAGTAACAGTAGACAGTGAATGCATTTGACAGATGCTGGAATTGTTATGCGAGCTGGTAGATATGGAAAATGACCAGCACCTCAAGGTGTAGCGCTGCTACAACATGACATCGAAGAAGAATGTATCATCTCGCTAGCCTCGGCCCCAATTGACTCGTTCTAGTGCGCGAGCGAGAGCTAGCAACAGCGACGCCCAAGATCTAGTGCACACTCCACCAAAAAATCCATTCGAACTGAGATCGGGATTTCGAGCTCGGCTGTCTGGGCCGTGTTGGGAAGCGGTCCCGCCTCGACCTTCTTCCAAGTGGAACAGCCGCTGACAGCGACGCAAGGGGGCTGCGGAGGCTGCGCACGGTGGCCAGAGGCACGTACTATAAACTTGATGAGAGGTGAGGCTGGTATTTTTGTGAGGCATTGTGGCCGGGTGGGGGTGTGGAGGGGGGATTAGCTCATATAGGCAATGTTGGAGCCCAGAGTAGAGAGAGCGCTAGAGCGCAGGCAATACACTCTGGGCATTCAAGGGGGGGTAAAGGCGTCCTAACCATAAGGTGGGAGGCAGCGCAGCGATGTGGTTTTAGTCGCGTAAATTCATTTTGCTGTTATAAAGAGCGAGAGCGTGGATCTTGTCAACGCAATTCAGCGTTCATAATCGTCTATACCTAATAATAGTATTGCGACGATCAGATATAGAGGTCAGTCTAGATGCCGCTATGGCAATGTTACTTAAAGCGCGAAAGCGTTGTTCCGAGCGCATTAATATTTTTGTATCTTTAGCGATAGCTGCAAATGTAGTTTAGTAAGAGTGCTGCAGTTGTGTTTTCGCTACCACGGTTGGTTAATATGGGGCCGTTGATGCGCGGATAGAGTTAGCGAGTCTAGAGCACGGAGTAGACAAGCTTTGTAGTTGGGCATGTTAAGCGCGGGATAGCTTAGTTTATTGTATTTATTATATTTGCGAGGTGTCTATTTTTTATATGAGTTTTAAATGTGGGCCGCTGTCCAGCCCAAGGTGCGTTATATCCACAGAAGGCGGCTCTGTTTGTTATATTAAATCATTGAAGGTATTTCGAGTACCATAACCTTGGACTTTATATTATGTCAAGTATTATATTAATGTCGCTATCACAGTATAGGTAGGGACTTGACTCGTTGACTCACCTAATGTTTTGAATTTTTGGCAAGGTGTTCGCGTCTCTGCTCAGGTTTTTGATCGACATTTATTATGTGTAACAGGAACAATTTGTTAGATAGATAATGGCCAGGGGATCTCGTGAGGGAAGGCCAAACAGTTTAAACATCTAAGTATAGCAGATGTCGGCCGGTGGTTTGTTATTGGAGGTTTATTCCCATGCTGGCCTTGGTGTGACCCGAGTGTGCCTTACCTAGCCCATCTGGCTTATGGTTAACGTTTTAAGTACTCTTAAATGCCTCTCCCTCAATTGAGCTGTACCAGTGTTTTGTCCGTGGTGGAAATAAATGTAACTCAACATCTCATTGTGAGGCTTACCTCTGTGTGTTATTGGAATTTTGGGAAACGGATGTGTGGGGTATGTCACAAAGAGAGGAGGAAATCTATCTAGCTCAACAACAAGCAACTCGACGTATATGAGGAGGATAAAGAGATAGACATTTCCAATCTCTTTGGTGACCTACGCTCGCCAACGAGAGAGCGACCCGCGCGCACAAGATAACCGCACAGACGAGTACGCGGCACTCTCGCTAGTTATAAATTTATTTCAGAAAGAACAAGTGTAAAGCTCAATGAGGGAGAGGTCATTTAAGAGTAATAGCGTTAAACATAAGAGCCGTAAGGCTAGAAGGCATCAAGGGTCACCACCAAGGCCAGATGGGGCTAAATAAAAGCAATAACAAACACCAGGCGGCCGCCTTGATACTTAGATTGAGTGAGCCAAAATGCATCCTCATAGCAGAAGAATGGCATTGAAAAGACGATAACAAATTGTCTCCTGTTACACAATAAGTAAATGTACTATCACACCTGAGTCAGAGTAGAGCGAGACACCGGCCCAAAATTCAAAACATTAGGAGAGTCAAGAGCTCAGTCCTAACCTAAACGTGTCGTGCGAGCGACAGATAGAATATATATACCTTGACATAATAAGGCGCTGCGTCCAAGGTTAAGTAATGATACCTAAATATTTACTTAACAAACAGATGCGCCATTCTGGGATAATTAAAGACGAGGGGTGGTCAGCGTGGTGCGCCCACATTAACAACCATAGTAAATAAAGATACACCAGCACAATAAACAACAAAATCGCTAGCCTGAACTTTTTAACATCCAACAAAGCGTTCGTAATAGAATAAATCCTCACGCGGCAGCTCACGCCCCTCATTAACAACCTTGTATGGTACGCGCACAATGCCGCAAATATACTTATGATGCAGAAATTAAAGATACAAAGAAATAATAATGGAGACCGAGTTTCATTAAGGTTAAACATTGCATTAGGGCAAAGACTGAACACATATACAGATCGTCTCCAGCCGGTTCAATAAATGAATAGTCATAAGATATTAAGAGGGAGAATAGTTGAAAGATAGAAAGCTTTAAAGCCAAAAGAAATTTAGAAGCGCTCATCGATGAGCCTACATAATGGAATTGGCTCTTTACCTTGAAAGCCCAGAGTGAAATGTTGACCGGCTACTCGATGGGCTGGGCCAACGCGGCGAGTGGCCTATGAGGGCGGATCGCCAGCAAGCACAACGATACTGCAGCCCATCGCGCTCAGTGATTTAGAACGATGCCTGTCCACGGCGGCGAGCTCGAGGCACCATGGCAGTTCGCATTGATCCCTTTTGTTCGCGCGATTGGAAGAAGGGGAGGGGGGAGCTCTCCCAACACTGCCAGCAGCGAGAGCCTCGAACTCCGATTCAGTTGAATGTGGAATTTTTGGTTGAGATGCACTAGCTCTTGGTTTAGTTTGGTTGAGTGATCGAACGAGTCAAATGGGGGTCTGGCTATTGAGGTATGATACAACTTCTCTATTTCATGTTTGTAGCAAGGTTTCTACACCTGTGAGGTGTGCTGCTCATCATTCCAAAGGGAACACAGATAAACAATTCCAGCATCTAAATTTTACACTGTCTACAGTAAGATTCTAACTGCTTGTTACTGAAATTTTGATTGCCTGAGATGCAATGATTGTAAAGGCGCAACAGCTGCCTTTACGAGGCTGTGACCACTTATCGTCAGGAATTGTAGGGCATCAGTTTCTCGTCAACACTTCTAATCAGCAGCATCGGTATTTAGAGCTAAGCAGTATTAATCGAGACTTTTCCGACGCTAGCGTGTAATATGAGCGCGTTTTTAATTTTTGTCAATGTTAGAGTTGATTTCCAGGGAAACGTGAGCGTTTAATAGTATTCTCATAAGGGAAATGCGAGTGACACCAACTAGGACGTGACCTTCGAGATAAATACGTCTCTAGAGGCTGTGATAGCAAACTATATTACTAAATACAACCTCCATCGGGAAACCCGAGCCATTACACCCCAAAGTAAGCAATGTCAATCAATATTGGTAAGATCTAGAACTGCCAATTAAGACAATGCTATTTTAGTCCTTTGGTACGCTAGTGTGTAATATAGAGCTTACCGAGTCTGGACGTGCTAAATAATGACGTGTTTGCCGTCGATCCACTGCTCACACTAATCCAGGAAGCGGGTGCGGCTAGTCTATAGTCAAAAACCATTTTCATCAATAGCTTTCCAATCAGCAAAGGTAGGAACCTGAAAAGAAGGATACATAGATTCATACTTTAGAAAATAACAAAATTTTATAAAAATGATTTACAGCCGAATTATATTGTGTATGTTATTTAATTTAACATCCACCATTCGCGAGTCCTTAGCAGGCACTCGAGAGTATCACGAAGGTAGACTGAGGGCGAACGCACACATGAATTTATTGTATTTTTAATTTTATATTGGTTTTAAAGAGTGTGTGAGTTTTTTGGCACATATTGTTATTTGTGACAGAGAAAAACGTGGTATATTCTCACGTTCGAGACCCTGCGCTGACCGCCACAATTGCTGCTTAGGACTCAAAACGTCGTTGAATGTAAAATTAAAAATTTTTTTTTATTTTTTATTTATATACATTAATCTAACCTTTTAAATTGTTTTATCAATGAGTAATAATCGCGAAATTCAAGAGAGTATATTATACGACAAATAGTTTTATTAATATTATTCATCTAGGCGTAAATATTTCAAATACAGAGACAAGTACAGATGTAACGAGCGGAACAAACCGCCGCAGTGGATAATTAGTCATGTAACCCAAACCTAAATCACCACCACACAAACACCATCCTACCAAAAAGAAAAAACTTTCTCACTTTATAGTATTATCACTCAGTTGAAGGGTAAATATCTGAAGGCTGCTAACTCTACTGAAGAAAAAATGATTTTGAGTTTTCGGTGAAAGACACGGCGGTCTTCACTTAAATCGTTGACATTGCTATTGTGCTTATGAAGAGCCCAAGATTACCTCTCAAGATAGTACAAAAAGATGATCGAGACAACAGCAACCCAACACCCCAGAGCTGAACGCCCAGATAGTTGACGGGTGTGACACCATTTGTTGTTGTAGCGAGATCCCGCAGCGCCTCGCCATATAGTAGAGTAGTGCTTCAACATATAGTGAGAATAAAGATAATTATGAAGAGCGCCAATACAAGAATCCATTAATAACGGTCTGACTAGATTACAGACAGTGAAGAGCGAGAAATGTGAGAGCAAATGACAACAGAAGCGAATCTGAGTGATACGCAGGAAACGGAACAAATATAACAAATTACATAATAGTAACAGCAATGCATAATGCTATGTTGATAATTAAACCTATATGTCAACTTATTTTTTTCCTTAATAAATGATTCGAAAATTAATGATTTTGTAATTTAAGTTAAATCTTACGGCTTAATGATGTCCTTATAAAAGATTGCGGGATAGATCTGAGTGTCACGCCGCGACTTCTGTAATGAATAGATCTGAAAATATTTGGTTTTCCAAGTCAAATGCTATGATGAGGGTCCTCAAACTACATCAGTAGCCAAGAAAGTAGAAAACCACCTGTAGTTTTGTTTTGCTGGAATCACACTTATCTTGTATGAGTATACTTTTAGGTTGAATCGCAAACTGTGCATTTTCATCAACATAAATTAAAACAAATTCCGGTCATTTCTCAAAATTCAAAGTATTCTTTAAGGATCTCCAATGCTATTCCCCTGGCGTGCCGTGAGAATTAGTAGCTTCCTAGTTCATTCTTCTCTCTGTGCGTACGCCGTTTTCATATCCATAGCTTTTTCTTTTCATAGCACTGATTTCTTCTTCACTTCTTGTAAAATAGCCATTGCAATTAAAACTTTTATCAGCGCCTTAACTTTTTTGTGTATTCTCTTCATTTTGAAACCTCTACTCACTTGAACTGCATACTCGAGCCAGTCTAGTGCATAACATTTTTGAGGCCGTCATCGATTAGAGAGAGTCACTAAACCCCCTACTCACATTTTCTCGATTAAATTACCTAAGTAGTCTGAACATGCTTTAAGCTGATCGCCTGAGAAGATCATTGCAGCTACATTTATTTCTTGTTTTACAAAGCTGCAGCAAACTATGGTCCTTTAGTAGCTAGGGAGATTGCTTCCTTGGAGGGCCTGCCTAGGCGGGTTATGATGGTTCAAAACTAATTATAAACTTTTGATTTTGTTTGTATGAATCACATGTATTAAGACATTCTCAACAATATCAACAATTTGAGACAATTTGTCCCTTTGTGACTATAACAGCCTTCTTTAAACCAATGATTTGCCATTTTTTTTATTTAGGGGGTGGGGGGGGGGGGGGGGGGGGGGGGGGGGGGGGGGGGGGGGGGGGGGGGGGGTTGGTTTTATGTGTGTGTGTGGGGGGGGGGGGGGGGGGGGGGGGGGGGGGGGGGGGGGGGGGGGGGGGGGTTTCTTTGTTTTATTATTAAATTTTTGGTTTAGGGGTCTGACATAGAATTTTTTTCTGCGTCCCTGACTCACAAACACAAAATGCCAGGTAACAACAATAACCTGAAGACGATCACATTAAAATCAGCTAATTGAGTAAACCTGATGGCCAGCGCCCACTTCCATAAACATAGAGAAATGACATAAGTTGTGCTAGGACTAGCGCGACGTAGGTGTGTGAGCGATGTTGAATGTCACCAATAAAAATCAGAGCAAATCATAAAATTTACCATTGTGTTTGTCCTATTCAAAAAAATAGACTGCTTAAAATTTGGGTGTGGATTAAAGTCAAATTTTTGTTAGACAACTCTTGTAAAATTTGAAATGCTTTATAACAATCGCTTCATTTGAAGATCAAAAACCATAGCTGTATGTACACCCATTGATTAAGAGGCTATATTTTATCACTTTTATCCCTTAAAAAGAATGTGCAACTTTTGGTTGTTTTTTAGGACGCTTGTGCCCTAAATATTTAAACATTCTTAACTTTTGAACCATTGAGACCCAGAAATTTAACTATTACGCATAAATCTTACAATAGAGAGATAATGTTGAATTATTATGATAAATTACAGCGTATAGAAGTATAAAGAACGAAACATCTAAGGACTAGTAAATATAATTAAGTTCATATATAAATATTAGTGAAAGGGTTGTCGTATAACTTTTTTATGCCGACAATGTAGGCCTACACACTATTCTTGTTGTTTCCCCAGATATAATAGCAAGAAACTTAGCCATATATTACAAAGAATATAAACAGCCATACTAGCAGCATCCTCACTAAATTTAGCGAATATACCTTCCCTATCCTTCATACACCTTAACTTCAACAACACCATACGATGGCGTTTACACATGCTATTCTATTTTTATTCTTAAAACACTTAATGTTTATCATTTTTAAAGACTACATGTTACCCAACACTTTAACATCATGATATGTAGGAACCCTTCCTCTTGACCACACTCTACCTTCATATATTTAACGCTCTTCACTGATCACACTACCCTCTCAATATGCCCGAAAACGCAGTGAAGACATTTCTTTCACATGCGAGGCCCTTTCAACTGCACTCCTGATGCAGCTGCCCCGATATTAGTAAGCCTGTCCATAATAAGTATTGTCCACATACATTTGCAGGATGGATATCATCATCTATCTTTCATTTTAACGCGAGAGCATTCTGATGCCAATAGTACACAAAATCGATTTATGTGTATTTTAGCAATATTTCATTTATGCACAAATCTGAAACTCATATCCTGATATGTCCCTTAACAAGAACTGTCACCTAGTTTTGGAAACATTTATATACAATGATCCATTCTGCCTGTCCACCACGCATCAAACGATAAATAAAAGTCCATGTGGGTGATGCCTGCGAGTGTTTGGGGGTGGGTGGCAAGAAGAGAATATGCCAAAATTAAATTTTCAAGTTACTTCCATTTTCAGCCATTAAAAAAAATTTTTTGGGGGCCCAAATCAAATTTTTTAAAAAAAAATAGTTAACCCAAATTAATGAGGGAAGGAAGCAAACACTTCCTCCCCCAAACCCCCCCTCATCTAAAACACTTTTCTCTCGTATAGCAACCAGACCCAAAACCCCAATTTTCTGAGGAAAAACTTTACAAGCAATGTCAACAACTTTTCCGGGTTTTTAAAAACCTAAATATCCTAAACACTTAAAATTAAACAGTAAATAAAAAAACCCTTAAATTCCTATTCAATTAAGAGCTTATAAAAAAACCCCCCTTACAAGAACTACTTACTCCCATTATTATGAAGGACTAAAAATTTTCCCCTTTTTCCATCCCCCCCTCCCCACAAAAAAATTAGGGAGGACGAGAATGATTTTTTTATTGGGGGGAACGAAGGGGAAAAAATTTTTAAAATTTACCCTTTAAAAAACCAAATTTTTTAAAATAATTGTTTCCAAAACAAATTTGGAAAGACTTGAAAAAACCCCAATAATATTAAAAAAACCAGTTGGGTTTGGCTGAAAGGTCAAATGGCACCACTCTCTAAATAAGCTAACTACCGATGAGGGGGAATTTAGTTTAAATTTTTAGCAGTGTTTAAAAGGGGAATTTTAAAAAAATAAATTTTCCCCTTTTTCACAAAAAATGCGGGTAATTTAAAAATTTTTAAATTTGTCCTCATTCCTAACACACTAAGTAATTATCTAGCGTAAAAACAACGGAAATTTAAGCCCAGAGAAAAAAAAAAAAAAAATTTGCTAAGGGTAAAAAAAAACAAAAAAAAAAAAACATAGTAAAGAAAATAGAACCCCCCCGTGAATAGAAATTTTTTTATAAAACAAATAAAAAAATTTTAATTTTAACCCCAATTAGTTTCCCAAAATTTTTTGATTTTTTTTTTTTTTCAAAAAAACTTTTTTTTTTATTTTTACATTAAAATTTGTAAAACCCTTTAAAAAATAAAAAAAAATAAAATTACCCTTTTTTTTTGGCCTTTTTTTTTAAAAAATTTCAATTTTCGAACAAAAAAACAGTTTTTCGGGGAACACTTATAACTTTCACTAATTATAAACCCCACTCAAAAAAATTTCTAAACTTATCTAAAAAAAAAAGTTTAAAAACACTTAATTTTAAAAAAATAAAGAAGTTTTAAAATTAAAAAAAAAATTTTTAAAAAAGGGGGCCCACTAGTTAAAAATTTTTTTTAAATTTTGTATGGTAATCGCGAAAACTTTTTGGAATATGAAGGGGGATCTCACACTTTTCACACGCCACACGGTTTCCCCTAACTTTTTTTGGGCGAAAACAAAACATCTCTTTGGGGTTTTGCCTTTGTAGCTGTTGTGGAATCTTCTTTTAAAAAGGGGCCCCAAATTTTTTGGTCTAAAGCGCAGAGGCTAGGCCCCAAGGGGGGGGTTTTTTCCCGGGGTTTGGGGGTATGTGGTAATTTTTAAAAGTTCCAATACTTTCCCAAAAAAATTTAAAACCGGGAAAAAAAATCAGTAAATTTTTTTCCCTTTTTTCCCCCAGTTAGAATCTTCCACACCAAAAGGAATTGTAAAGTGCCTTTATGGGAATTTGTAAAAAAATTTTTTTTTATAACTTTTTTGAATATTTCCATTACTGGGAAACTTGAAAGTCCCCGGTTTGACGGTCAACACCCCCCCATTTTCGTATTATGTCTTAACAACTTGAGGTTTCACAACTTGTGTTTTTTCAACTTGACATGACCCCCAACCCTTTTTTTTTCACTCTTTTCGTTTTTTAGTGTCACATGGGTGAGTCGTGCTTTTTTTTATAACATCAAGCATCTTTTTTATCTTCCCCTTAGAGCCGGGGTATTGTTAGGCTTTGATGGACAATTTCCCCCCCCAGTCAGTTTTTTTGAAACAAAACCCCGCAGGCCCGTTTTTCTGTGGGTTACCAACCTTTTTCCCAGTGCTATGTTTTATTATCCAGTGGGACCTGAAAAATTTGGGGGGAACTGTCCCCTTTTTCCGGGATTTTTAATATCCCTGGTTCAAAAGGGGGTCACTCAGGTTTTATTTACAACGCTTTCAAGGGGCCAAAAATGTCACCATATCATCCTGGCCACAATAAACTAAAACTTCCAGCAATAACCTGATTTTGACTCGTTCAGTTTTTAAAAATTTTACCCCAAAAAACCCGGGGCCGATTGAAGGATTAAAAAAAGTTTAAAAAAACAGTCGTCCCCTCACTTCATCAAACCCTTTACAATCGTAAAATTTTTTGGGGCAAAGGGGTTTATACATTTGATTTTTTTACATTCATTCATGCCAATTTTTTCAAAATCTTGGCAAATGTAGTTCTTAAATAAAAAGGGGGAAAAAAAAGTTTATAAGGTTCCTTTTGAAAAAATTTGGGTTTTTAAAAAAATTGGCCCCCATCAAAACGTTTTGGAGGGGAGTAAAGGGGGGAGTAAAGGCGGAGCACTACTTTTTGGGGAAAGGGAAACCGTTTTTTTGTAGAACGTCGGCTTGACCCCCCCAAAAAGGGCACGGGTGAAATATTCACAAAGTACCACTTTTTCCCCGGGGAAAAAAATTCACTAGATCCCACCGCCTTCAAAAATGCAATTTTGTTTTTAAAAATTTGTACCGTTAAAATGTCCTCTTTTTTTGATTAACACAGAAAATTTTAATTTTAAAAGGTGTGGGGGAAAATGGGGAAAGAGAAATGGTATTTTTTTAGAAAATTTAAAAAGGGGTTTCCAAAAATTCAAATGAAAAAAAAAATTATGTTTTGGACCCCGGGACCCCAAAAAAAAGGGGTGGGAACAAATTAATAAAATTTTTTAATTTTTCCCGTAACCTCAAAAAAGGGGGAATTTTTTTTTAAACTTATATTATTTTCACTTTTAAAATTTTTTTAAAAAATCAGTATATTATTTGAGTAAAAGGGGTGTCTATAGAAAAAAACACAAGTAAAGAAAAATCTTTAAACGTTTTCTTATTGATGGAAAAAAAAAAACTCAACTTTAAAAAAAAATTATTTGTTGGGCCATGCTTTTTAATTTTTTCGTAGGCCCTACGTGAAAGTTTTTTCCCTTTTCTGTAGCCTAGCGTTTTTTTTGATAGTAAAGTCAAACAAAATTTTAAAAATTTTAAAACGAGTGAATTATATATTATTAAACTAACCTAATCTTTACTCCAAACTTTATAAATTTTCTACTGGGGGTTTTGGGGGGGCCTGATTTAGCACTTTAGACCTACTATTTTTGGGCAGTTAACCTTCAAAAAATTTTTTAAAAGGCCCTGGCCCAAAGTCACAAAGTAAAATAGTAAAAACTTTTTTTACAAAGTCACCTCAAAAAAAAAAAAATTTATTCAACATACAAATATACAGAAATTCCCAAAAAGTTTATAGCACAACAAATTTCATAAAATCTTCACTGTTTTTAAAAACCTTTTTTAAAAATATACCAGCTGAAATGGGGGGTTTTTTTTAAAATATAGGTTTTATAAAATTTAATAATTTTTAAGTAATTTTTTTTTTTTTTGAAAAAGAACCTCAAGTTGACATTTTGGGGAACTGTGTTTTTATTTATTGGAATCTTTTTAAAACTCTGGTTCACCTGCAAAAATTTTTGGGGGGACATTAAAAAATCAAAAGGAAAAAGGCAATAGTTGAAGAACAGGGGAACTGATGAGCACGGGCCCCGGGGCCCCCTAAAATTCTCACAAGCCATCATGTCCCGGGGTCGAGGGGGTTTCCCCCCCAAACTGCTGCTCGGGGCCCAACAGGTTCACGTTGCAAAAAATTTCCATTTGGGTATTCGATACAACGGGTGGGCAAGTGAAATTTTAACAACTATAAGGTTCATATTTACGAGAGATCCCACACAAAAACAGATTTTAAAATTTTTTTTTATTCAAAAAAAATTTGGGGACTGAAAGGGGAAGGGCCCAAATTTACTTTTAAAAAACCCAAAAATTGATTCAAACAAAAAGGTGTTTTTTTTTCATGTTAAAATAAAAAAATTAAAAAATTTTGGGGTTTACAAAAATTAATTACATGTTGCAAAAAACAGCTAACCCCTTTGAAAAACACTTTGTTGACTTTAATCTGGGGGGAAATGTATAGTTTGGGGGAAAAGTTTTTTTAAGAGCAAATTTTGCACACTTGTGAAAAGGGGTTAAAGGTTTTCCTTTGAATTTGTTTTATTTTTTCCCGTACATAACATTTTGGGGTCCTTATAGTGAGTGTTTTTTTAAGTTTGGGGTTTTGGTGTTTACAATTAAAATGTGCAAAATCTCAAATTGATCTTTTTCCCTGCAAGGGTTTGAATTTTAAAAATTTTTTTTTCAAAAGTTTTTTTGAAAATAAAATTAAAGGGTTTTTAATTAAAACAATTGATTTTTAGTGCTTGACACCCTAATTTTTTTTCTATAAAAAACTTGCAGAAAACCCCCCATTAAACATTTTATCTGTGAATTTTTAACGGGGGTAAATGTTAATTTATTAGTGTTATTCTTTGTATTTTTTGGAAGAAGAAAGCTAAAGGCCCCATGCTTGACATCTGACTTGTGAAAGCTTTTTTAAAAAACACTAAAATTTAAAAAAACCTCCCCTTTTAAAAACATAAAAAAAATTTTGTTTTGACTCCCTACCCCTTTTTTTTCTTTTTTCCCCCCAACTACAAGCAGTGTCAGTTTGTCGCTGCCTTTTTTTAAAACCTCTTAAAGTCTCATCGCCTTTTCACACCCCCCTCCACCCCTTTTTGGGGGGACCCCGATTTTTAAATTTGACTACTATATGAAAAATAGTTAAAAAAACATTCAAAACAATTATTTTTTTCCCCACATTTATTGTTAACACTTTTAAATTTATATTTTCATTCAAGTGAATAAAATTTTCTTTTTGATGAAAGAAATTTTTTAAAATTTAGAGTGGGGGCTCTGTAGATGAAATTGGGTTTTCCCCCCCGATTAGACCTAATTTTAGGAATTTTTGGGTTGTTTTACTTTTGACTTTTTTTTTGGGGGGATCTTTTTTTTTTGAATAATAAACCCCGTAACCTGATTTTTTTTACCAAGAAACATGCCTATAAACAAAAAAAACATATTAAATTTTTTTTTAAAAAATTTTTTTTTACTTTTTTTAAAAATTTCGTTTATAAAAAACCTTTATATCTTTTATTTTCCCCGTTATAGCTAGTTTTTTTATATTAATTTTACATAGAAAAAATTTCGTTTTTTTAATTTTTATACTTTAAAAAACTATTTTTTCTAAAAAATTTTAAAAAATAAAAAATTAAAAAGGACTTAAGAAATTGATTTTTGATGTTTTTGGCTATAGAATTTATAAAATACAAAATTTTCCCCCCTTTGTTTTTAAAAAATTATTCATATTAGGGTTAATTTCAAGGATGTGTAGTAAAATTAAAATTTTCCCCAAAACCCCTTGGGGGGAGACGGGGTAACCCCGCATTAACCTAAAAATGTAAAAAATTTTAATTCTTATGGTTTTAAAGGATTAGGGAACTTTCACTTCCCCTGGGGGGTCCTGGGGGTACTTTTTTTCCTTTTTTTATGTTAACCACTTATGTTGTTGCAAAGGACTGGGGGGTTTTTAAAATTTAGGGATTTTAAAAATTTAAATTTTACAATTTTAATAAATTTTTTTTTGTCTGGCCAATCTTAGGGGTTTATTTTTTAAAATAAACTGACTGTAAAAAATGATTAAAATTTAAATTTTCCCTTCCTTAGCAGGGGGGTTTTTTTTATTTTTCACCCCCAAAGGGAAAAATTTTTAGATTTGTTTGCCCCCAAAACCCCAAGATATATCCAGTTTTGTCAAATAATATAGGCTCCCCAAAACCCCAAAATCAGAAAATTTTTAATATTTATTAAATAGGGTTATATTTGGAAGAAGGGGAAAAAAAGGTATAATAGAAAAAAAAAAAAAGGGGTGGGGTTTTAAAAATTTTTTAAAATTATTAGAGTTAAAAAAAAATAAATTGTAATTTTGTCTGGAGAATCTGTCCCCAAATTTTTTCATGTAAAAAATTTTTAAATCATCAAAAAAATTTTTTTGAAATGTCAATCACTTTTACTGAACTTAGCTTATTTAAAAAAAAATATTATACAGATTTTTATCAAACAAATAAAAGATAAAAAAAATCAGCCATGGGGGCTTTTAATAAATGTTTAAAATTTTAATCACAGGCCCTTCTTCCAAATTTGCCCGGTAAGTTTTTAAAATTAGTGTGAATTTAATAGTTTAAGGGGGGAAAAATTTTTGGTTTGTTTTCGTTTCTTTTTGAATTTAACTTCAAAAATATTGCATACAAAAAGTCAAATAAATTTTCAAATCAAAATAACTGATCCCAAAACTAAAAACCCACCTCGGTGGTTAATTTTTTGGGGGAAAACCCCAAAAAATTTTTTGGGTTTTAGACCACAGGGGAAAGGAAGAGTTGAGGTTCGAATCTCGGTTTTAGTAAACCCTGAGGGTAAATTTTTTCCTAAAGGGGTTTTTTCACCCCTCCCTCCAAAAAGTGTGGGGTTATTTTCCCAAAATTTTTCCTTTCTATTAAAAAACCCTTCCCCTTTTTTTAAATTTGTTTTTTGGGTAAAACCCAAAAATTTGGGTGTAATTTGTAGTGCAAAAAATCTCTAAACATTATTTTTAAATATTTTAAAATTACTAGGGGATTTTTTGGTGTCAAGGTGCTTGGTTTACAGTACCTGAATCAAAGGCAAAAACATTGGGGTTTAAAACTCCCAAAAACATAAAAAAAAATTTTAAACAGTCGATTTAAAAATTTAAATTTTTGCCCCACGGGGAAGGCCCCCCTCATCAGGGGTTTTTTAAACCCCCAAAAATTTTTTTAAAATTTATAAAATGAATTATTTTTTTTTTTAAACCACAGTGCCCAAACAGTTTTTTTTTTTTTTTTATTTTTCCAGAAGTGACAGGGCCCCGGCCAAAACAGTCTGTGTAAATTTTTGTCTTGATATTGTCCAAGTAAAAAAACTAAAAAAAAAATTTTATTTTTTTGTGGCCCATGGCTAAAATATCAAACCAAAAAAAAAAACAGTTTTGCTGAAATAGGGATCGGGGGGTTTACCCCAGGAAAAGGTCTAACGAGGGGGTTTTTAAATTTTGGTTTTTTTCCCCTTTTTCCCCTTTCAAAGTGAAAACACTTTTTAACCCCAAAATCCTCACCCCCAAAAAAGGTAATCAAAAGTAGGGCATAAAACCTACCAGATAGTACGAAAATGAAAAAATGACGGGGGTTGTTTTTTAAACGTGTAAAGATCGTAAAACCAATTGGGGGGGTTTTTTTACTATTTAATTAAAAAGTAAAATTTAATTTGGGAATTTACTAAAATAAAACCACTTAGCATAAAGGGTTTTAAAAATTTCCCCTGGAGTAGAACGAAAATAATATTTCCTCTCTCTTTTTTGGGGGCAAAATTTACAAAAAAAAAGGGGAGCAGTGATAACCGGGCAAATTTTTTCCCTTCTCCTTTTTATTAGAGTCTTTTTAAGGTCGAAAAAAGAAAGATGTCCACTTTTGGGGCGTGTGTTGATACAAAAAATCTTTTTTTTAACGGAAAATGAAACCAGCTATATATAGTAAAATTACCGATGTTTTATTGCCCGCACAAGATTTTAATAAGGTTCCAATTTGTAATAGCCCCTGGGGTTTGAACCCAACCTAGAGGGGACCCCCGGGGTTGGAAGGGGATTGGGTGCAGCCCTTCGATATAAACTCCGGGGAAGTTGCCAAAGTCTTTGGGAACAGCATTGGGCAAGCTCCATTTTTCGGCTTTTTGGGTTTTGGGGAAACCACACCCCTTTTTGCTTTTTTTTGGGGCCCAAACCCCCAAATTTAATTTTTTAAAAAACACCGATACCTTTTTGAGGCCCAAAAAAGTGGGGACATTTCTCCCCAACAACTAAAAATTAAAAAAAATTTAAATAGCCAATTTTTAAAAAATTAAAGAAATAGATATGTCTGTGGGTCCGAAACCAAAAAGGATTTTTTTAGAGGGGGGGGTTTTTTTGGGTTTTAATATATACAAAAAATCATAAATTTAAAACCAAAAAATCCCCCCCAAAACTATGTTGCACAAAACAATCAATTAGCCTAGTTTTCAATTTAAAATTTTAAAAACAATGGAAGAAAAATTATGTTGTCAGTAAAAAATACCCTTTCCCCCAAAGAATTAAAATTTTTTTTGAGCTAAAAATTTTAAAAATTTAAATAACAATTACAAAAACAAAAAGAAAATTTATTAATTTTTCCAAAACCAAAAAAAATTTTTAAAATTTGTTTTTTCATTCTTAAAAAAAAAGTTTTAAAAACCTGTTTTTTTAAATTTTAGTATTAAAAAAAAAATATAACCTTTAAAAAAAGTTAAAAATTTTTAAATTTTTTATTAACCTTTTTTTTTAAGCATTCCCTGGGATAAAACGAAGGGTGGTCAACATTTTGTTTTTAAATGAAGGGGGTGGAAGTCTGTTTTGGTTTTGGGATTGGGCAATTTCCAACTAGGGGGGAAATTTTCTTGCCATACAAAACTTTCTTCGAAAATTTAAAAAAAATTTTTCGAAATTTTTCTCAGAAAAGCCTAAAAAGGAAACCAGAAATCCCTTAAAAAGGGGTTGTTTTAAAAAAAAAACAACTTTATTCCTCTTCTTCAAAATAGTCCTTATTCCCCAAATATTGAAATCCGGTAGTATGTACGGCCCAAATTTTTTTGACAACACAAAAAAAAAATAACAAGTTTGACATCTTAAAATTTTTATGGGGCGCCCGCGTGGGGTACCCCCCGGGGGGCCCTTGGGTAAAAAACCCCCTTTAAAGGGGTTTGGGGTAAAGCCAAGGGGGTCGGATAACCTTTGGAATTTTAGAAGCCCAAAACGACCGTCCTCCGCCTTTTCTCCTACCGTTTTTGCATACGGCCCATTTTTCCCCTTTGTACAGTACATTTCCGCGGGGTTTTTTTGGGTTTTGCGACTCGACCCAAGGGGAAAAAAAAGTTTTTTTTTTCGTCTACAGTAAAAGGGGGGAAAACCCTTCGGGGGATTTTGAATGTCAAAAGAAACCAACTTCCTTGACAAAACCTATTTTTTCCCAAACACAAAACATTTCAAAAAAAAACATCACCCAAAATTTTTACTAAAAAGCAAATTTTTCTTTTTGGGGGAGTTTATCATTTCAAAGCTTTTTATAAAATTTTCATTTTTCCCCCAGGCGCCAAAAAAAGGGGAAATTTTTTCACCCATTTTATGTTTTCCATTCCCAAGTGAAAGTATTAAAACCCCCTTTTTCTTTCTTTTTTTCGCTATCCATTCCCCCTATTTTATTCGGAGCCTCATTTTCAACAATATTCGTTTTGGCCAAACGAAATCTTCTCGTCTGTTACATCACGTCACTTCACACAAATATTTTGTATTTTTTTTGGTCATTTTCAAATTACCGCGCAGGAACTCATTTTGTTGGGAAAAAGCCAAATGGGAAAAAAAAATTATAACAATTTAAAAAGTAATAAAAAATACTTTTGTCCCCTAATAAAAATAAATACAGAGATTGGATAATAATGCACAGGGTTTTTTTGGCTCCATTAGCTAACATCTATTTTGAGAAAAAAAACCTAACAAAAAAGGGGAAAAAATTTCCGGGGAAATTTTTGGCATTCATGGCTACTACGGGGAAAAAAAATTTTTTTAATTGAAAAAAAACCGCGAGAAAAAAATACTCAAAGTAAGGGACGGGGGTATCCCCCAGTCCGCTCGCAAAACCTGTTGTATTGGGGAAAACCATGGAGTGCACTGCAATTTTCAGCAAAGGGGGTTTAAAAATTTAAAAAAGAATTAAAAAAATGGTCCTATTTTTAAAATTTTTCTACATTTTTGAAAAATTTATTTTTTTATTTAATTTCTTTGAAAAGGGGTGTTTTTAATTTTAAATTTTTTGCATAAAGGGCAAAAAATAAAAAAACATAATTTTTTTGGGCCCCTTTTTTTAACTTCTCTAAGTTTGAAACGGCAAATTTAAAATTTAAAAGTTCTTTTCTTAAACTTCTCTAAAAATTTGGGGACACCCCTTTCTCTACTCCCTTTTTGGGGTCGAAAAAACAGAGGTAAAACCCCAAAAAAGGGGTTGACCTTAGCAACTACTTCTTTAAACCCCCTTTTCCCCCCCATTTCCCCAATCCAAAAAAAAGAAAAAAATAATCTGCCTTCTCTAATCTTTCAACTTTCACGTGCTAACCCCAAAAAATATTTTGGGGTGCCAGGGCACAATAATCACACTGCAAAATTTTGTTCTATAACCCTCATCCTAAATTGCTCGCCCGCCACCAAAAGTATGCAGTCCCTTTAAAAATTCCTCCCCAAAAACCCCCATTCAAGACTACTCCAAAAAAGGAAAACCCCCCTTAAACCCACTGTGGGGGGCTCTGCGGAAAACTTATACATCAGCTAAAAATTAAAAACGCATTGTGAATACTTTGGGTTTACCACGGGAATACTAAAAAAAAGGGAAATGACCGGGCACGTTTTTGAACCAACCCCTTACCCCGACAAAAAGTTAAATTTAGGACCAAACACACCCAAAAAAAAAAAAAAAAAATTAATGAGTTTTTTGACTGGGTTTAAAGGGTTAAAGAAAATAAAAACCCCCCCCCAAAATATTTTAAAAATGCTTCACAGGTTTTTAAAGGGTAGGAGCT
The DNA here is from genome assembly GCA_039000515.1 of Timema cristinae. Taxonomy (NCBI): domain Eukaryota; kingdom Metazoa; phylum Arthropoda; class Insecta; order Phasmatodea; family Timematidae; genus Timema; species Timema cristinae. Next base: position 79,703 of record JBCFYV010000325.1, read on the forward strand.
TTACAGTTTTTTTGGTGTGTAAAACCTTGCTCTCTACCTTTTTTTTAAAATTTTTAATCCAAAGGGGGCCCTTTTCCTTTTTTTTATAAAATTTTTATTAATAATTTTAATATCTAATGGGAGAAAAGAAATTTTCAATAAACAGGGATAAAAAAAAATATTTACGGGAAACTTTCAAAGGTATAAACCAGGTTAAAATTTTTCTCTCTTTTGTGAAAAAAAACAATTTCCTTCCCAAAAAAAAAAGGGGGGCTTTTAAAAAAGCTTTTCACTTTGACCTTTTTCATTTTTTCAAAAAACTCCCAAAACCCCCTTTTTAAATTCCCCCCTTAGGGGGGGGAAAAAAAAAATGTTTACATAATCAGCTAACCCCCCCTTTTCCCATTTGTCACTAACCTGTCATCATAGAGTTTAATGCATGTTCAAATTTTTCCCCGAATAATGCGTAGACCCCTTTTTCAATTTTTTTAGCAAATTGTTACATCTATACTTATTACCCGCGTCACAGTCGATGTACAACGTGTTCCTTGGGGGAACATTGATCTACCTTTGGGGGCCCCCAATATGGCCCGAACAGATTTTTTTTGGACTCGCGTTGTTTAGCCAAACCCCCAACACCCCCCCCCCCCCCCCCACCCCCCCTTTCCAAAATTTTAAGTCCCATTTTCCACAGCTGACAAGGGTCTTTCTCAAGGTCCGAAGCTACTTAGCTCCGGACTGAGTCTAAAGCCAAATTTTTTAACCGGGGTTTGGGTTTAAAAAAAAAAAACAAAGCTCAAAACTTGCCTTTTTGTTTTGCAGCCTTTAAAGCTTTTTTAAAAACTCTCAATACAAAAATTGCAAAATTTTTGATCTTTTTTATAAAAATCAAAAATTAAGTGGGAAAGAAAAATTTAATTGAGAAATTCATGGGCATCCCAATCTTTTATCAAAAACCCTTTAAAAAAAAAAAAATTGCCCCTTTTTGCCGAATTTTGTCTTTTTTTGGGGGATTTTAACTAAAAATTATTTTTCTCCATTTTTTTACTTTTTGACTAGTACGTCAACAACAAATAATTGTCAACTAAAATAAACAGGATAAATTTGATTAAATTTTTTTTTTAAAAGGGGGGGTACAATCATTAAAACACCTTTTTAAAGAGAAAAACCCCATAAGGTTAATAAAAAAAAGCATTTTTTTCCCCAAAGGGGTTTTTGGGGAAGAGTTTGTGAAACTTTCTCCTGACGAAGATTGGGAAAAATTTTCAAAACATTATGAGTTACATACTGCCCCAAAATGTAGTATTTTTTTTTTGGGGGAAATTCAAATTTTTGGGTTTGAAAAAAAAATCAGCTTCCCCCCCACTTTTTAAAAAAAAAACTGGGGCCCCCCAATTGGGGGAAACTTAAAAAAAATAATTTTTAAAAATAAAGTAGATTTCAAAATTTTTGTTCCAAATTTTTATTTTTAGCTTTTTTAGCAAGGGCTTAGAATGTTGGGTCGAAAAGTTTTTGGGGGGAGTCGGGGAATAAAAAGGGCCGACTCAAGAATTTAAACCCCTTAAAAAAAAAAAATTTTTAAAAAAAAAAACAATATTTTTTTAAAATTTTTTTTTACTATCTAAGACCAAAAAATTTTAATTTTGGGGAACCCCCAAAAGTATTCAAAAATTTTTTTCACCCCAAAAACAAAGAGGGTTCCCATGAATTAATCTGTAATTTTTAACTTTAAAAAATAAATAAATTTTTTTTTACTAAAAATTTTAAAAAAACTTGTTTTTTCTTTTTCAGTCAAAAAACTATCTGTAGAAAAAATTTAAATTTGTCCGGGGAAGGGGTTTTTGGTTGGTTTTTCGACCCCGGTTATAAAACCCACTTTTTTAAAATTTTTTTCCCAAAAAAAGAAAAAAAAAAAAATTTTAAAAATTTAATGAATTTTTTTGATAATACTTAAATTTTTTTATTAAAAAGGAAAAATTAAAAAAAAATTTTGCAAAAAAAAAAATTTTTTTAAATGTTTTTTTTTAAAAAAGGTTATACAAATAAAAATTTTTAAAAAATTTTTAAGCCCAAGAATTTAACAGAAAAAAAATTTAAATTTTAAATATGATTTTGCACACCCCTTTTTTATAATTTCATCACTGAGGGGGGGCAAAAATTTTTCTTCAAAAGCCTTTTTTCCCCAAAAAAAACTTCCCCCTTTCAAAAATCAAGAATTTTTAAAAATTTAAATTTTTTATATAACAATTTTTTTTCTCTCAAAACTTAAATAAATTAAAAATTTGGATTGAAAAAAAAAGGGGGGAAAAATTTTTTTAAGGGGATTTTTAAAAAATTTTTTCATTTTAAAAAATGTTTTGCTTTTTAATTTTTAATTTTAAAATTTTAAAAATTTTTTAATTTTTTAAAAAAATGTTGGTTCCCCCTGAAAATTTTTTAAAAAAAAAAAAGGCAAATTTTTTTGGGGTTTTTTTTTAAATGACAAATTTTTTTTTTTTTTTTTTTAAAAGGGAAAATTTTTTTTTCCCGGGGTTTTTAAAAAAATACGTTTTTTTTTGTAATGACCCCAAAGTGAGGGTTTGGAAAAAAAAAAAACTTTTAAATTTTTTAAAAGGAAAAAAATCAAAAATTTTAACCCCCAAAAAAAGGCTTTTTGACAAAAACTAATTAAATTTTTTTTCCTAACCGTCCCCCGGGTTTTTGGGGGCCGAACCCGGTTTTTGGGAAAAGGTTTTTGGGGGTGATAAATTTTGTTTCCCCGGTTTTTTTGTGGGGTGAAAAAGTAGCTGTTTGCGGATTGCCCTTTTAAAACAATTTAAAAGGGCTCCTCGTTTTGGGGGGGGGTGTGGGCGTTTGGTACGAAAAAACTTTTGAGTGTTTCAAAATTTAAGGGGGTTTTCTGGAATTTCTTTTCCCAAAATGCTGTTTCTCTTGCTGTACCTCTTTTTGAAATTTAAAAACCTTTTTCCCAAAAAAAAATAAATTTAAAAATAATTTTTTAAAAAATTTTTCCCGATAAGAACAAAAAGGATTTCTTGGGTGTGGGCAAAATCAAAAAGGTTTTTGGGGGGGGTTTATGTGACTTGTTGGTTTTTTGGGGGTTTTTCGAGCTCAGGTTTTTTTTTTAAATTTAAATCGAGGTGATTATTTTTTAAAAAAAACCCCAGTTTGAGTAAATTCAAAATTTTAAAATTTAAAAAAATTTTTAAAAATATAAATTTTTTTTTTTAAAAAAGTAAAATAGTATATTTAAAATATCACCAACAAAAAAAACTAAAAAAATAAATTAAAAAATTTTTTTTAAAATTTTGGGTTTTTTAAAAAAAAAAGAAAACCCCCAAAAATGTTCTTTAAATAAAATGATGGGAAATTTTTTTTTTGATAGTAAGTACTTAAGAAAAAAAAAAAAAAAAAAATA